>CAUYSK010047375.1:0-13976 GCA_963575035.1 Avahi laniger | reverse complement strand
TTCCTGGCTAATTTTTTTCTATATATTTTTAGTTGTCCAATTAATTTCTTTCTAATTTTAGTAGAGACGGGGTCTCACTCTTGCTCAGGCTGGTTTCAAACTCCTGAGCTCAAACGATCCACCCGCCTCGGCCTCCCAGAGTGCTCAGATTACAGGTGTGAGCCACCACACCCAGCCTGTATGAATTATTGCTTGCTAGCTCACCTTCAATCTGCACGTACGGAAAGAAAATCCCAGTGATGATCACAGTGCTTTGAACCCATACTCACTTGAGAAGAAAAAGCAGGGACTTTGGAGTCTCATATAGATGAGGGTTCAAATTTCAGATTTTTCATTTCCTAGAAACTTATGCTCTTTAAGCCTGACTTTCCTCATCCATGAAATGGAAATAATAACACCTGCTTGACAAGGCTGGGAAAATTAAATGCGACAGGGCTTGACACATCGTTCTCAATGAATGTCGGTTTCTTTGGTGCTCACACCATTCCCAGGATGGGATCCAAGGCAAGAGAATGGTGCTCGAGGCAGTTTCCTGCTAACGTTCCTCTTCTCCTCAACTAGATCTCAGCCAGGACCAGCAGGCACTTCCTGCCCTAAACATTTTTAATGAGCCACATTTTTATTTATGAAGAATCATCTTGATTCCTAGGACTTAGGATAACAAAGCTTCAGACATCAAAACAACAGTTAAAAAGAGAGAGAGAGAGAATTTAATCACTCAATTGATTGTTTTTTCAAATGCTGCCCAACTGGTTTTTTCCACTGAATGGACTGATATTTTGGTTCACGTACCCATGTGAAATGATTCTAGAACATTTTTTAAACTATCAGGATGTTTTCCTTGATACCTGGCTCCAGTTCTCTTTGCTTTTCTCATTTCATTACTCCTACGTATGCTCTGGTACCTGAATAAATCATCCACAGTCTACCATTTGAATTTGTTCTTTTCAAATATTTATAAACTATAGTCATGCCTTCATATGGTCAATTCTATACATATTTAATTTTTCTTTATAAACAAGTCCTTCTTTCCCTAAATCATTTATTTCCTCTTCTGAAATCTTTCCAAAGTTCTGTTAGCCTTAAGAGGAAGCAATGCCCATAAGTGGATTGATACCAGGCAGAGTCTAAAAAGCAGTTGTTCCAGAACCTGGGGTATATATTAAAGTTCAGATTCCTGCCCTCATCTCCAGCGTTTCTGGGGTGTGGGGCCCAGGAATGTGCATTTTAACACCCGTCACTCCCCCATGTGCAAACTGCAGGTAATTTTGGTGTGGCTTCCCTGTAGAACACACTTGGAGGCACAGTTGCCCATCACGGCTATCACGGTACAGCAAAGTAGAAGCCACTGGATTCCTGCTTTCTAATTTGCTATCACATTCAGGCCTATCTTCCTGAGATTACAGCAAGACCAACTTGCTCACAACGTTGGGTGTTTCCAAACCCTTTGGTCGAATATTTACATCGTCTTGGTTTACTGAGGCAGATGGCTAAGCTCGGTTCCCAGAAAGCTCTTCCATTTCCCAGCTCTTTAGTCTTCAGGTCTGGGTTGGTGGAGGGGAAGGGTTTGTAGAAGGCCATTTTCACTGCCACCCATGTACCTAGAAATCTGGCAATTTTGCATCCTGTATGATTGCTATTCATGTCTCCTTTTTTGTAAGAATATGACCCAGTTAATAACAATAATAATAATTCTTCATATCTGCATAGCACTTTGTGGTTCACAAAACACCTTTGCTTTCGTTGTGTCGTTTGATCTTCACAACAACTCTGGTGAAGTAAGTAGGCTAGGCATTACTTCTTCCATTTTACAAGTGAAGAAATGGTCAGAGAGAATGAGTAACTTCCTCAGGGACTTATAAAAAGTAAATAGAGGTCTCAGAATTTACAGAGATGATTCTTCCATCACCTCTGCCTTAAGATTATACATTTCTATGCTGTTGTCTTATAAAATCTATAGGCTTTGAATATTGTAGATTAGTAGAATAATACATTGTTTCATTAAGGTATTTATGACTTAAAAATTACTGTTTGGAATCAGTAGGAAATATTTAAGTAGGGTATTTTTAAACTATCCTTTGATTATTGTATTGATGTTATCCCTGATTATATAATATAGTTCTTAATTTTTCTAAGTTTTATGTTGAAAGCTAAACATCAAAGGCAGTGACAATTTATCATGTTGTGAAGAATATAACTATTAATCTCATGGGTTCATCCCACAAGTAATGATTTTCCATATGGACCCTGTTGATAGGAGAAGGAAGAAGACACGTCATCCAGTTCTTAGATAAGGCCTATGCTATGGGTCTAGTTTCCCCACTCAGTGGATCAAAATTCATTAAAATTACTTATTGGACACTGGTTATATCCAGAGTCCACACATTAGGTAATATTAAAAGAATGTAGAAGGAATATAAGTCACTCTAGATGCTGACTTGTGAGTCCTTGAACTTATCGCTTTTACCTCCATTTATTTATTTATTCATTCATTGAATAAATATTTTATTGAGCACTTACTGTGAACCATATGCTGGGCCGGGTGCTGGGGCTACAACAGTGGACAAGACAAGCTCATCCCTGCATCATGAACTGACAGCCTAACAGGGGACACAGATGAGGATGCTGGCAACTACAGGCAGTGTGAGAAATGCTGCAGGAAGGAAAGGCAGGGTGTTACACGTGCACCCACAAGGGGAGTTCAGCAGCTGGGACCGAACAGCACTTGCCAGGAAGGTGTACTTGCATATTAGGCCCATTGCTTTTACACAGATTATGGATTTACTTGGAGTAGCCTGTTGGGAGTGTGCTGAGGGCATGGCCCCCATTACTCCTTGGTACACCGAGAGTCGTAGGGAGTCATTGCTTTCCACATCTAGTTGCCTCTGTCTAAAACATTTTCCTCCCCTACTCCTTTAGCTAAATTCTAGTGCCCACATGTCCCCTGCATTGGGAGCATGTCGGATATTCCACCCCTGTGCAATGCAATGTCCTGTGAAAACCTCCTAACATCATCCTTATCACCCTCGCTGTCCCTCAATTGTCTCCCTCATCAGGCTTTGAGCACAGGTCAGGGCCTGTGTCATTCACCTCTGTGTTCCCTGTGCCAAGCAAATGCCCGTCACACAATAGGAGCTTGATAAACGTTTGTTAAATGCACAAATGAATGAAGGCTCCTAGCCTTCCATATCTGTTTGATGAGAAGGTAGGAAGTTGAACTTATAAAAATGAAACCATTTGCAAGCAATTAAGCCTAGGTCACTAATTCAATGTATAAAATCATGTAGCCCCTCACCCCAATATTGACAGTGCACCTTTACCCAGCACACATATTCCTGAGGGTCGTGGACTGCCCTACCAGGGATAAAATGTGTGCATGTGCTGTGTATACTTGGTTTTCTCTAACAAGGAGAGTATCAGAGGATTACTTGGAATCGCTAATGGCATTACCCCACCCCACCCCAACCCAATAAAGAGTAAGTCACTTTGGAGTTACTTTGTGCCCCCGTGAAGTTTGAATGTGCCCCCAAAATTCGTGTGTTGGAAACAATCCTCGGTGCGACAGCGTTGAGGGGTGGGATCTTTAGGAGGTGATTAGGCCATGAGGCCAAGTGTCAGGGGTCACTAGGATTCCCTCTGCAGGAGCTTGACCAAGACCATCAACAGGGTTTAGTTGCCAATACGTAGGGCTCACCCCGCTCGCCGGGATCTCCTCCCATCTTCCTGCAGCAGTTCGAGCCTTCTGCCCATCGCTCTCCCTGTGCTCAGCGCTGTCTCACCCAACACCCGCACTAGGGCTGCGTGTTCTCCCCAGCCTGCTCTGTCTCCCTCTCTCCCTCCCTTCCACCACGACTGACTTGCTTTATAACAGAAGAAGCTTTTCAACGCCTGCCATGAAATCCTGTCATCTGGGCAGGAGAGGACAAGCTCCCTGGCTGAATCATCAAGAAAATAGCTCCCCCGTGGAATAAAGCTCCAAATCCTCTACAGATCTCTTCTCTTTCTGTTGTGTTCCCTCAAAAATGTTCCCCAGGCCCTGCAAAGAGGTTGTAGAACTAGAACACTGGCTGGCTGCCTGCCCTGGCTGACTGCTGAGGCAGTGGCTTCCCACCCACTACGCACCGTGCACACACAGATCCGTGAGGTCTGATAATTCCCACACAAGCCCGAGCTGCTCCCATGTGACAGGCAGAGAAACGGAGGTCTTGGCATATGAAGTCACATGGATCGATCACATAGCCAATGACAGCAAAGCGGAGATTAAACTGAAGTGTTCTGATCCTCAGTCCTGTGTCCATCCCATTACTCCATGAACACTCCCCTCTGCCACACCCTGCTCCCCCCTCACCTGCCCACCCCTGCAAAGTCACTCCATAGCTTGATCAGTTAGCATGGGCTAGCATTAGTGTTTTGAAACAGCATAGTTTAAGGCTTAAAAAAGTCACGATAATCTTTAGGTCCCCAAGGACATTTGCCAACAACTGATAGAAAAATTCTCTCCTACTTTTTTCCCCTCTAGCTTGAATTTATCCAGCAGCGCCTTTCACAGATTCCCACTGGCAATGGCTGAAGGATGACGTGCTGGCTGCCCTCTCGGCTGGACGGCTGCTGTGGGTTTCAAAAACAGACACCGCACCAGTGAGTTTTTTCATGTGTTACGTTTCTCAAATGAACCTCCTCAGAAGCTGGGGACGTCGGCTCTCCAGTCGAGCACGTAGGATCTGCAGCCTTGGAGCGTATGGGAGGGTGAAGTCCTGTAGAGAGGCCATTGTTTTCCTTGCCTTTGCTGATCGCATGAGGTCAGCCCGATGATGACGGCGGGTCTCCAAGACCAAGAAAAAGAGCAACTAGGGGTGCAGTAATGGGAAGCAGAAAATCATAGGAGATATTTGTATTCTTACCAACAAAAATTATGCCTTTTCTAGAAAACACATGAAGCACTGGACGCTTGAGTGCCTAATGGGTTTTCAGGCCCCAGTAAGCTTGCGTGGTTGGGTGTCAGGAGCAAACATCATTGCAACTGCGAGGCACCTCAATCCATACCCAAGATTCACACTGAGCACAGCTGGAAAGGCTACTTGATCTGGGAACCCTAAAGCAATTGGCTCTGGGAGGCCCTGGAGAAGGCCACGCTCAGTGCTCCCGAGGAGGCAGCACTTACAGTGTAACCCGCGGTCAAACACTGATGTAGGTGCTTCACATAGATCATTTCAGTGAATCCTTGCCGCAACAATAACGCGGTATGTGTTATTATGCCCCTATTTTGAAGATGGAGGAAATGAGACTGAGAAGTTAAGACCATGCATCTATTAAGAGGGCAAAATCCAAGCTCGGTTTTGTCCGATTAGAAAGCAAATGCTCTTAAGTGCCCTGCTCTATTGCTATCAGAGCTCTTGGGCACCAATTACCCCACACATCCCTAGCTAGGAGGCACCGTTCATTTAGCTAGCATCTCCATTGTGCCTGGCCTTTAGCTAACACATGATGGCTTATGTTTGCGGAGCCTTCATCTATCGGGCACTGTAATGCTTGCAAAAGCCCTAATATAGTTTCCTTTTTATAGATGAAGACATTGATACACAGAGAGACCCAATAATTTGGCTTAGGTCACATGACTAGGAAGTGGCAGAACTAGAAAGTGGCAAAGGTGGGTCCTCTTCATTCAAAAGACAATCAATCCCCTTGTAGTCTAGCTTGAAGATCTCAGCCCTAAGACACAGATAAAGGAAGAGAGGTAAAGGGAATGAGACCAGGACAGAGCGGGGCAGAGGGAGGGAGGGGAGGAGGACACCAAGGCAGCGCAGGGCAAGCCCTAGCAGCTCCTCATCGGTAACAAGGACAAGCGCTGCGCAGCCAGCTGTGAATGGAGCCATTTTTGGTCTCAGCGTCTCACGCAGAGAATGCTAGAGCAGCAAAGGACATCTGTGCGCTCGTCTTAGCCCCCTCATTTGACAGCCAAGGAAATGGAAGCCCCGAGATGTCCAGGCTTCCTCAAGTGTCCTCAGGCTGGCGTTCAGGCAGAGCCGCAGCCAGGCCCCTGGTCTGCTGACATGCAGGCCTGGTCACTTCCACCGCACTGTCCCTCTGAGGTCCCCACCGGTGAGGCCAGTCCGTGCTGTTAACAGCTGTGCTCGCGCCCAGTCGCTGAGCATGAGCCTCCCTGGCAGCCATCTTGGGTTGGGACTTGGCGAAAACACTGCCCTGGTCATATGAGCACGAGAGGAATGGAAAATTCCAGGTCAGTGAACAACTGCCCCTCCAGGTATCCTTCTTCGTCAGCCCTGCCTTGAAAGCCTCCCAGGTCCTTTTGTCCCACCACCGGTTAATATTTCACTTCAGTGAGGCTGTAGGGAACAAAGAACACGAGGCTGGCCTTGAGGGGCCAAAGGTAGGCGGCCCATGGTTCCTGATGCGGCTCGTAAATGAGAACAGCGCTAGCGTACTTTGGATAAGAGCACGGCTCGGCCTCCCGCAGAACAGCTGGGGAGGCTATTCACAAGAAAGTGTGCTATTTGCGGCCGCCTGGCGTTTGAACTGGGCTCACCTAACTGCGCCTGCCTTTCCTGCAAATAGGGTCACGCTCCTCATTCATGAGTAAGGAGTGGCCAGGGACAAAGGAGAATTGCTCTCTGGGTTAGCTGAGCGACACGTGCAGCCAGGAGTGGCGTTCCCCAAGATATCTCCTTCCCCAAGATATCTCCTTCCCCAGCAGGAAAGGTTGAGGGCTGGGGCAGCTCACTTCGTAGTACTGTCAGGCTGATTTGCCTCCTTACGGGACAGGTGCCTCCTTGGACCCTTCTTAACTTCCCCCTTTGTCCAGGCTCTTGGTCAAGCATGGGGGACAATCCACAGCCTTTCCTTGCTGGTGGCTTTGGCTGCCCTCTCACATCTCGAGTACCTGGGAAAGCCAATCAGAGCACCATGGGAGGGCAGTTCCAATGTCACCCACACCCTCAGCACTAGCTGGCCCGCAAGTGCTACCTGGTCCCTGGCCATCACATTGTGGTGCTCACGTGCTGTGGCCTGCCTACCTGTGGGACCTCATTCACCACCACCCCTGCCTCCTGGGGAGTCCAGTGTGCTTCTGGCCAGGTTCTGAGCTGAGCACATGCCAGAAGCAGGGCCCGTTGTGGGCCAAAGTAGGCCCCCGGGGTCAGGCCCAGGCCTGGACCCCTTCATCCAAGGAGCTCTTCGTGTGGGGCTCCCATGGAAAGTCAGTTCCACTTCTCAGAGACCTCAGACTCAAGAGAAAAACTCCAGCTCTGCACCCAAGCAAGATTGCCCCTGGAGTCCTTCAGACTCCATGCACTGGGGAAGGGCAAGGCCTTTCTCCCACTGGCGGCTCCTTCTTTCCCACACCGTGTTCTTCCTCTGGCTCTCACAAACTTGTGGGTCTGTAACGCCAGGGGCTGCAGTCGAAGGTGTCTCTATTCACCTAGCATGTACTCAGCTGTGGTTGGGGTTTTCTGTCAATGAATGACTTATCTCCCCAGCTGGATCACAGGCTTCTCAAGGAAACGTGCTGTGCCTTTGTCCCTGTTTCCCCACGTGGCAGCCCACAGCCAGCACACACAAGGCCTTCGCAGGCACTTACCACTCGACCCTGTCCCTTGGCAACTAGACTCTGCCCCTTGTGGATAAGAACTTCTTAACTCTGCATTTCCAAGGGGACTAGAACAGGCTCTGACATAGGGTAGGTATGTAATCAATGTTGTTGATTCGAATTGTCCAATTTGAGTAAAAACTTTCTAAATGAGTCAATGTTACGACATAATGGACAAAGATGAGGCAAGAATCTTATCATAATGAAATCTGATGCATTTGAAATTTACACTAGCGGACATATGATGGTAGATGGGATAGCTACATGAACTGATGCAACTTCCACCTTCAAGAAACTGATAACCTACTTAGAAATTATACTTTCTACTTCATGGGCAAAGATGACCCAGCCTGGAGGACATGGCATTTAAGCCACCTTCCTAGTGGAAGGGATGGGCCTCCTGATAAACCATTCTTTCATTCAACATTTCTGGGTACCTACTGTGTGCCAGACACTGCACTGCGTGCTGAGTATTCAAAGAAAAATAAGACACAGCTGGGCACAGTGGCACAGGACTGTAGTCCCAGCTATTCGGGAGGCCGAGGAGGAGGATCGCTTGAGCCTGGGAGTTCAAGACCAGCCTAGGCAACATCATGAGACCTCTTCTCTAGGAAAAAAAAAAAAAAAGAAAGAAAGAGAGAAAGAGAGACAGAAAAGAAAGAAAGAAAAGAAGGAAGGAAGGAAGGAAGGAAGGAAGAAAGAAAGAAAAACAAGGCACAAGTGAACCTTGCATAGAGAGCTGACAGTCTAGTGGAGCTAAAGCACTTTTTCAAGAACTCACTACACTGGAGTATGTGCTGCTTGAGAAGTATGGCCTAAACTCTGTGGGAGTGAGAAGGGAGCAGATGAAGTCTTCCTGAGGCCAGGAAGGGAGGACAAAATTAGGAAAGGCCTTCTAGAAGATGGGGTGTTTGAAGGGTGGACAAATCCAGATGAACAGTAGAATATGTGTTCTAGGCCAGACAGAATGAACTGTAGCACCGAATCCCATCAGTTCTCTGGGAACAGAACAGCCTCCCCTGCTCTCACTGTGGCTGGTGACCTGAAAGCAAACCAAGGTCAGGGCAACACCTTTGGCCAGGAAATGGGGCATTTGCTTCTTTCTAAGCCAGCATATCCCAAGGGCTCTTTCTTTTTTTCTTTTTTTTGAGACAGAGTCTCACTGTCTTGCCTAGGCTAGAGTGTCGTGGCGTCAACCTAGCTCACAGCAACCTCAAACTCCTGGGCTCAAGCGAGTCTCCTGCCTCAGCCTCCCGGGTAGCTGGGACAACAGGCACATGCAACTGTGCCAGGCTAATTTTTTCTATTTTTAGTTGTTTGGCTCATTTCTTTCTATTTATAGTAGAGACAGGGGTCTCGCTCTTGCTCAAGCTGGTCTCAAACTCCTGAGCTCAAGCAATCCTCCTGCCTCGGCCTCCCAGAGTTCTGGGATTATAGGCGTGAGCCACTGCGTCCTGCCCCAAGGGCTCTTTCTGTCTGAAAATAGCTGCCTGTGTTCATGTCCCCTATCTGTCCCAGAGGCCAGAGATGGGTGAGCGGGCTTTCTCCACTTACGGGGCAGAAATTGTAGCTGGAAAGCTGGACCTACAGCACAGGGGACCCACTGGGGAGCCTGGCAAGAGCCCGGGCCTGACCGTACCTTGAGATCTGATCCACTAATTTTGGACAGAACCTCTCTAGTTCTTTCCTCCTCATGTGACTAAGAATCTTATCATAATGAACGCTGTAAAAATGTCAAACTTTAACCCTATTAAAGTCACACCATTCTGGTCTTGGCAGCCCTAATAGGATTTTACAACTCAGCCTCTCCTAGCGGAGTCCTTAGGTCCAGCCCAAGGTACATTAGGGTCTGTGATGGGTGACTAATGCCTTCAAGGATTGGAGGCCACCCACATTCCCACCTCTCCTGTGTCCATCCACCACCTGGGCTCACTGTGGCCTTCCATACGGCCTCCTGTTTTGTTACTCATAGAAATTGAGAAATTTCCACTGTCCTGGACCCCAAGAAGAATATATGAGAGTACCCTGCAGCACTCACCAGCTGACATGGTGTTTTCCTCTGGATTAATGAAGCGCAGTGGAGTTTTTAGCTGTTTTTGTAATGATTAACATGTCAAATCCATACTGCAGGAGAGATGGACGAGCCGGGAGCACAGGAGGAGGGAAGAGAAAAGGTGGGAAGGAAAAAGGGAAAAGGGAAAAGGGAAGGAAAGAAGAACGAGGGAAGGCCAAAGCGGAGGTGGGGAGGGGCCGCGCTGCTCCCAGGGAGTTGGCTCAAGCAGGCCTGACACAGTGAAGGGTCTCCCCTGCCCAGGGCCACATCGGTGGGCAGCTGATCAAGTCGCTTCCTGAGGGAAGGTCTCCCCGGGCAGTTACTAGCATAAGGTGCTGCATATTAGGGGTCATGGACCTGGAAGATTTGAGGAAAGATGTGGAGTTTTTCCCCCAGAAAAATAGGTACAAAGAGAAATTTCGCATCCAGTCTTACGGAGTTCACTAAACCCCTAGACCTTCGTCAAAAACAAAACCAAAAACCCCGTGTTCAGCACGTGGTGTTTCTGCAGCTGGGACTGTGTCACCTCTGTCAGCACCCCCTCTGCAACGCGATACTTTTTGGAAACAAGTTTGGGAAGGTGACAATGTGTCAGCCACAGCATGCATCCTCTCTGCTGAGCCTGTGCCTTGCCCTGAGTGCCCAAACCCTCCCTCCCACCTGCAGGCCCACCCAATGCGGCTTCCAGAAGGAGATCACGCTTGCTGGCCAGGTAAGTCAACTCCAGGCAGTCCCAATGCTCCTACATGAAGGGGTGAACATGTTCTGGGGTCTTGAGACCATTACACAGATGGCCAGAGGGATGACTGGCCACCAATGGGAAAGACATTTGCAATGCCATTGAGTCCTCCAAAGCCAAGCATTCGCCTTTCCTGGTAGTTATTTTTATCTAGTTGTATTAGAATGATTTCATAGTCTACAGAATTGGAAGCCAGCTCAATGTCAAGATTATTATTTCTATTGAAATCACCTGTCAATGCAAGAGGGCTCTGAATTTCCTTTCCTATTTCTTGATCTAAGCCTGGAAATAATGTCATGGGCCAGGGTAATTAAGGCCCTGAACATCATGTACTGTCCCCTGGATTATCACACATGTTGCTTCTCTAAAAGCAGAAAGGAAAAATCAGGTTCCATATGCCCTATGAAGGTTAAATTATCTCTGTGATGGGAAATTGTAAAAAGGTCAACGACAAACACTAGTTCACATACTCAGCAAGGGAAAGAATTAGCCAATTCATAAATTTTATTTCTGATTATAATTTCTTAATATTTTATTTTGAAATAATTATAAATTCACAGAAGGTTGCAAAGACATGTTCAAGGACTACAATAACTAAAAAGGTGGAAACAACTCAAATTTCCTTCAGTGGATGAATGGATAAATAAAATGGGATGCAGTCGGCCCTCCCTATCCTGGGGAGTTACGTGCCTGAAACCTCAGATACTACTGAACTTGACTGCTGTCAGTCAGAATACGTTTCTTTTCATGTCTTCCATCCACCAATTTAATGCCTTTCTTATCTTAACTAAGCACTTACCGGCACTGTGGCCGTAACTTTTGCCGTTTGAGATGCGACAACAAAACTAGCATGAACTTCTTTTTCCTTCGTCACAATTTCACAGCTAGAAAATTTGTTCTTGTGTAGATCATAACAACCTTAGCGTTCGACTTTTTCTCTTTCCTTAGGAACTTTCACCTTTCATTTACAGGAAACACCTTACAGCTGCTCTTTGGCGTTTCCAAATTGCCAGTATCACTACTCTTGCGCTTTGGGGCCATTGTCAAGTACAATAATGATGACTTGAACATAGGCACTGCAACGGAAGACCTGATAATCGAGATGGCTACGAAGTGATTGACAAGTGGGTAGCATCTATGGTGTGCATCCACTGGACAAAGGGACAATTCACTTCCCAGATGGGACAGAGTGAGATAGCGTGAGATTTCATCACACTACTCAGAACAGCATGCAATTTAAAACTTATGAATTGCTTACTTCTGGAATTTTACATTTAATATTTTCATACCGTAGTAAGTGAAACTGTGTAAAGTAAAATCATGGACAAGGGGGACCACTGCATATGCATACCGTGGAATATTATTCAGCCTTACAACATGGGTGAACGCTGTAGATATTGTGCTAAGTGAAATAAGCCGGTCACAAAAAGACAAAAATGGTACGATTCCACTGATAGGAGACACCTAAAGTAGTCAAATTCAAAGAGATGGAAACTGTAATGGCGGTTGTTAGGGGCTGGGCGGAGGCGGATGGGGAGTTGTTTAATTGGTACGGAGATTCAGGTTGGGAAGATAAAAATGTTATGGAGGTGACAGTGGTGCTTATTTCATAATAATGTGAATGTACTTAATGCCACCAAATTGTGCATGTAAAAATAGCTAAAATGGTAAATTTTACATTATATTTTACCACAATAAGAAAGTGTACAAGGAAGTCCTGGACACACTTCACTTTGCCTCCCCAATGGGAACATCTCCGTAACTATAATACACCATCCAAACAACCAGGAAATTAATTGGTGCAAGTCAGAACTCATCCAGACATCGCCAGGTTTACAAGCACTCGTGCGTGCGTGCACATGTGCACGTGTGTGGTTCTACGCCGTTTTATCACCTGTGTCGCACTGTGCCATCACCATAAGCCCCCCCTGAACTACCCCTCTATGGCCACACCTACTCCTTTCCCCATCCCTAATTTCCGACAACCATTAATCTATTCTTCATGTCTAGAATGTTTTCATTTCACAATGTTATAAAAATGAAATCATACAGTCCATAAGTTTTTGAGATTGGCTTTTTTCACTCAACATAATCACCTTGAGATCCATCCAAGTTGTTGCATGTATCGATAGTTTGTTTCTTTTTATTATTGAATGGTACTCAGCGATATGGATGTAAATTTCTGACTGTATTTTTACACATAAAATTAACTAATTATTCCATTTTTCAGCCACATGAAGACATTGGTAAATGGACTTGATTCCAGTGTGACCACTGTCGGAGCAGTTGTCCCGGGAGCTCACCAGGGCATCCCGGCCCCTCCCCTCCCACCACCCTCCAAGGGGCCTTTGTCTGGCCACAGGCTTTGCTTCCTTGAAGAAAGAGGTCCTGCAGGGCCAGCTGTCCTGCCTGCTGACTTTCACCCACGGGGACTCCAGCGACCAGGCAGCATGATACGATGGGAACCCCATCAGTCACCAGAGATGGCACAGTCTCAACCCCCTCCTGGCCCAGACTCGGTGCTGACACTGCTACAGGCACGTCACAGGAACACGCAGCCAGGGCTCCTTTAAGAAGGAAAGTAAACTCCAAGAACCATTGTTTAAAAATAAGGGAACTTTCAGCCACATAAGAATGAAGAAGCAAGATTAAAGTCACCCCCCAAAACAGGACAGAGGTTCTTGGACCCTTTCCCACCAGCTCCCAACCCCCCCCCCCCACTCCCCTACACACATACGTTGGCTTTTCAACCTCTGACTCTTTGCTACGGACAACCTGAAAAGTTTGCATCTCTAGACAAATACATGGAAGAAGAGTAGCCGTGACCCAGGTTTCTGTAACTGCCCTGAGCTTTTCCCAACAGCGAGACTCTTCTTCCTCTGAGAAGGATGACAGGCACCGGCTGGAGCTGACCTGGAAAGTGAGCAGTCGTAGACACGGGCTCTTTGTCAAGGATCAGTGCTATTTAAACCTAAGGATCTGGTCCCTCCACCCCCAAGGATCCTGAAGGCGGCTGCTCACAGGTGGCTGAGGCGCATCATCCTCCACGACAGTCATGGCGTGGCTTTGTGACAGGCACCAGCTCCTCCTCTGTGCGTGCCTTCTGGGTGTCCCTCGTGGAGCAGCAGAGCCTGGCCTCTGTGGAAAAGTTAGATCTTCCTCAAGCCCTGGAGATGAAGTGGAGATTCTTCTTTGACACCAATAAAAGCTCTCACCTCCCCTCAAAACTTTGGAGATTTTTATCCTTGTCTTAATAACCAGAGTTGCCATGCCTCCTGTCTAGGATTCCGTCTACTTGGCAAACTCCATGTCGCAAACTCAGTGTTTCTTCAATAAACTCAGTATTCATTTACCATTATCTGGTGGCCAAAAGTAGTCCAAACTCCTGGACTTTATTCTTTAAGGTGAAAGATTGTGCCTCTTAGTAAAAATACCCAGATTCTAAGAGTCTCCAGTGAGACCCTGGGGTTAATGCAGGCTCCAGCTAATCCAAATGTTGGCTGGGAGACAGGAGTCAGCAGGATTTCACCTAGATGGTCAATTTTTATCCAGAATAGAGCTATGCCTGCATTAATTTGTCA
>CAUYSK010047374.1:0-12198 GCA_963575035.1 Avahi laniger | reverse complement strand
GGAAATTCATGGAAGACAGAATTTTTGAGTCAGTGGCTTGTAGAAGAGCAAAGTCATGAAAAGAAACAGGAAATGTGAGGAAGGAGCCCTCCAAGAGGGATGCAGGTCAACTGTGTTTCTTTTTTTTTTTTTTTAAATATATATTTTTAAAATTTATTTTTGTTTCAGGATATTATGAGAGTACAAACATTTTGGTTACATTTTATGACTTTGCCTCACCCAAGCGAGGATTAGAGGCATGCCCTTCCCCCTACAATGCTCACCACGTCCATTTGTTGTGAGTTTACCCCTCCCCCCCAACGCCCTAATCCTGGAAAATAATACTACTGTGAGCACCTAGCGTTGATCAGTTAGTGCCTATTTGATGGCGAGTACATAGCACCTCTTATATTCTCCTGGATAGAGCTTCAGCCCATCCTCCTAAGTGAGGTATCACAAGAACAGAAGAATAGGCTCAACTGTTTTGCACTTCCGAGCCTGAGTTGTCGGCAGGACCCAGGCATCATGGCTGCTCACCGGGGAGTGGGAAAGTGTGCCAGAAAATCATGCAGGAACCTCATGATTTCTTTATTTACTTACAGTCTGTCTAAGCACAGTCTGACTATGTAGTATGGAAAGATTTTTGTAAGCTTATAGGCAAAAGGAGAAACAGTGAAGGAAAACATTGATACACAGACTGCATAAGACTAAAAACTACATCTTAACACACACACATCCACACAGACACACACACCAACACACGATTTTCAAAAAAATTAAAAGGGACACTTCAAATTGAGAAAAATATTTTGAGCTATCATATAAGGCTGAGTTAACATCTTTCATATGGGAAGATAAAGATTACAAAGAAAATGCTAACTATTCCAGCTGAAAAAAAATTGAGGAACTGGCATAGGAGGGAATTTACAACATAAAAAGCATAAATGCTCGGCAGACATTAAAATATTCAGATTCGTTGGATTTCCAGGATTGCAAATTAAAATAAAAATGTAATGTTATTATTTTGTCTACTAAGTAGGCAAAACTGAAAAATATGTTGACAGTTTTGGCAAGCATGTGGATAATTGGGTGCTTTCCTACATTGTTGGTTGCAGTATGAATTTTGAGAATGTTTTTGTAGTGCAAAGGCAAAAATTCTAAGTGTTTGATTTAGTATTCCTGATCCTAGATATTCATTTTAAGAAAATGAGCACAGATGAACATTAAATTTTTTGTAAAATGTGTCCAACATGATATAAATATCTAACCACAGGAGGATGCTTAAATGAAACCATATGATGTACTACTATGCAGTGATTAAAAATCATACTTTGGGGAATATTTAATAACAAGTAATAAACACAATATATTAATAAGATGCAAACTACATATACGGTATGATCACAATGTGGTAAAAAATTGTATTATATATATTTATATAATGTACAATTATATGTATACATTATTATATAAAAATAATTATCTAATGTCTGTATATGATTAAATATTTTTATAGATAGGAAGGTCAGTTTTAGAGCAAAGAACACTTTACATAAGAATAAAGAAAATGTTAAAGACTTCTCATAATCTATCTCTTTGATAGGGACTTTATTATCTTAACATGAACAACATTACTACATTTTAATAACATATGAGGATATAAGTCCCATTAAGTCAGAAATTATTCCTACTAGGCAGAATTTCTAAGATGGTCTCCCCAAGATTTACAAGCCCTAATAAGCTTTACGCGTCGCGAGGGAGATTACCTGGGTGAGCCTAAACTAATCACAGGAATCTGTAAAAGAGAACTTCCTTAGGTGGCAGAACACAGGTTAGAGAGCTTTGTGGAAAGGCCACGATCTGCTGCTGTTGACCTGAAGGTAGGTGGGCCCACATGGAAAGTGTGAGAAGAAAATTAATCTTATAAACAACCAGCAAGCTTGAAGAGGACTCCAAGACCTGATGAGAACTTCAGCCTTGGCTGATACATTGATTTTGGCCTCGTGAGACTTAAGTAGAGAAACCAGATGAGCCTTGCTATGCTATGCCCAGATTTCTGAGCCACAAAAAAATGCGAGATAATGGCTGTTGCTTTAAGTCACTAAGTTCGTGGTAATTTGTTCCAGCAGCAATAAAATGAATACACTGTCCAATGTTTAAAAATGTATGCAAGTAGAAAATGGGGTGCAGTTTCTCGGGGAAGATACAACAGACGGATTAAATGCATGGGCTTTGAGGTCAAATAGAATTGGGACTAAATTTCAGATTTTTCACTAATTAGCTGTCTGATTTGAGAGAAGTTCTTTGATCTGAGACTCAATTTCCAAATCTGTCAAATGGGGCAATAATTATTTTAACAGTTGGAGTGTGTGTGTGTTAAGTAAATAACATAAGACGTATATATGCAGTTCTTAGAATATACTGAAACAATACATTCTATTGTTATATCACATTTGTTATTCCAGGTAGCAGCTATACACTAAAAATTTAAATTATAAGGCTTTGAAAAGAATAATACATTCACAACCTAAATACAAGTGTTTTCTACTTAATACATTGCCATCTCTTTTCCTCCCTTTCTTTCTTGATTTTGACCATAACAACCTCCCTGCCAACAAATTCTGTTTTAAAGTCGAAGTAAGCAAGCTCTTCCCAGGGTTTATGTGCTCTCATTCCACAGATGAGACCAGGCGTCTCAGGGAAGGGAGGCCTGATGCATCTCACTTCCCTTAAGAAGGACATTTCCCAGTATTTGCCTTTAGCTTGGCAGGGTACACTGGAGGCAAGGTCAAAAACCAAACGATGAAACCATCTCTGTCCAAAATGCATGAGCCACACAGACTGAGGCTGGGATCATCCTTAGAGAGGAAAAGCTTTCTGAAGCATGCTGACATGAGCCCATGTCCTCAAAATTTTATACTGTTGAAATTGCATTCTAAAACGTCTACAAGGGCACTTCCAAAGGGCAGGGGTAGCAGCATTCAATCCCTGGAGGGAGACAAGAGGACAGAAAACAAAGCTCGGACTGGTCAGGGTAACGTGTCCTTTTTGAAAAAAACACCATCAGGTCAACCTCTTCATCTAAGCTGTGACTCTCTAAGCTCTAGCAGCTTCTGGGCCAGGCAGGGTATTTGTTACAAGACCCTGGGGATGGGTCTCGGCATAGGAGTTCACTCAAGTGAGAGGTCAAGCCCGTGACCTGAGAGGTACACAGCTGTAGTGATACCCATGTATGTGATAGCTCCATTTATTTATTTTTCATTTAAGAAACATTTGTTGAGAAAGTTCTCTGTGTCAGGGACTGTGGTAGACATGTTACAAGAGAAACAAAGGTGAACGAGACACATTGTGTCCAAGGAGTTTGCAACCTAGAACATTGCTCTCCACTGGGGATGTTTTGTCCTCCAAGGCTGCAGTCCCCAATCCCCGCCTCAGCCTGTTGGGGACTGACTGCAGGACTCCTCCGCCACCTCCCCCCGCCCTGCCCCCAGTCCTTGGAAAAATTGTCTTCCATGAAACCAGTCCCTCCCGCCAAAAAGGATGGGGACCGCTGCTCCAAGGAATCCTTGGCAATGTCCAGAGCCATTTTTGATTGACACAAGTGTAAGCAGCGAGAGGGTTGGGGAGGGTAGCGGTGCTGCTGGCATTCACTGGGTAGCGGCCAGGGATGCTGCTAAACAAAGCAGCCACAACCAAGAATTACCCAGACCAAAAAGTCAATAGCGCTGAGATTGAGAAACCTTGATCTAGAAGAGGTCATGACAGATAAGAAAAAGGTAGCTCAGGTGAGAAGCACTAGATGCAGGCAGAGAACAAAACTTCTAATCTCAAGGTTTTCTACTGGACTATTGAGAGGAGGTGCGGGGGGCCTTCTTTGAAAATGTGTTCCCAGAAATGTAGCCGATGATAGAGAATCCTACGGATAAGACTAGGAAAACAGACCCAGCTGCTGCTTGTAAATCACATCCCCATGATGCAGCCGAGAGTTCTACTTGAAGTTCATACACTGACTGCATTAAAACTGGGGACATGGAACAGCTTGGAGCCTCCTTCTTAGAATTATATTTTTTACTCCCATTTGGACAGGCCTTTTGTAAGCTCTTAGATTTCAGGAGTATACACTTACATATCATCCGAAGTGAAAATTTATAATATATTTTTTCCACCCTTTTGTTTTTAACCCTAGGGAGCATTTCCAATAAAATTGATCCCTGCCCCACGGACTGTGATCTCAATCTCTTAAAAGAAGACCATGAATTACACTCTAAGGTAAGATGAAGACTGTAGAAGTTGGCTTCGGAAAGGCCATGAAAACATCAGGCCCTGATTATTAACGACGATTTCTTAAAATGTATTTCCAGGTAGAAAGTAATTTGGTCTTCAAAGCAGGTTTTAAAGTTCAGGGTATCCTAAAGCAACTGATGTTCAAGAAATCAGCAATGGCAATAAATTTCTATTACATTGCAATCAGACTTCTTCAAGCTATTGAAGACTTTAGTTAAATTAATCAGTCCATAATTATGGAGTCTTTTCAACTCGGGCAGTGTGGTTAGAAAATGTCCTGATTGTGCTGTGTTACAGTGACTTATTTGGCGTGATCCTGGCTGCCATGAAATCTGTATGGAAACAATCTCAATAAACCTACGTAAATTTAGTAGTCTGGATTTCCAAAACGTTGGTTAAATTAATTTTACTGATATTACCAGATGCAGTTTTTAGACACTTAACCATTTCCAAATTTATATCTACCTAGACCAAGTGAATAGTCTAAACTTGTTCTCCCAAGTAGCCAGGGATGCTAGCTGGGAGAAGCCCGAGGGCGCCCGGTAAGTGAGGAGTCTCTCCAGGTACATCTTGAGCTACGTAGCCAGGGTTATCTTGTCTTCCCCTGGATACAGTTAGTTGAAGCCTGTCCTGTAAAGTTCACTGGTAAACACATCAGACATGAATTAAAGAAAGGGGAAACAGTGCTCCTGCTGGATGGTCTCAGGACTTAGGCTGGATTCAGTTCGGAGCTGTGCCTTTTTTGCGGGATGATAACAGCGCCGGTGGAAACGAACGTGGTGCTCTATTTATTTGCTTTGATATTTCAGATGCACCTGATTTTTGTTGTGGTTGTCTATGACTTACAATTCTATGATCTTATTAACACAAGCCTCTTAGCAAAGTGTCTCCACCCCAAACCTTCCTCCCCTGCCTTCTTAAAAAACGGTGAGCATCACTCGGGCCGGTGGTAAAGCTTCCACGGCAGCTCACTTCTGATCTTCCCAGGACAGTTCAAAAGCATTTGTAATCCTCCGGATTCAGCCCTTTATTCACTATTTCCTCTTTCTAAGGCTCTCTCTTTTGATGAAAACAATCCCTTTGCCCTTCATCTGGCCAGATGGGCAGGTGAACAGTTCTTCCCAGAGACCCACACAAAGAGCCTGCAAGGGGTTTGAGGAAGAAATGCCGTTGGTAAGTGGAGCTTAACTGCGCTGACACCACAATGCTTTTCCACTGTGCTGGTGTCACCTGTGAACTGCAAGCTCTCTCTGCACACAGAGACTTACCCTGTCACTGGTCCCTTCAACCTCACCCTTCTCCAAGAACCAATTGGCTGGTCCATGAAAGGAATTATGGCAAAGGGGTAAAAACCTCTAAACTCTATATAGGAACCCTGAGCTTTGCTGTATATGACATGACACAATTAAATAGGCTTATATGTCATGAGCTTGGACAACTTTGAGACTTAGTTCCTATAAGATTTTCTACATGGTAACTTCATACAAATGCCACAATAAATGCACAAGAAATGGTGTTAAATATTCATTTGATCATCTATGCTGTACTATATACTGTACCAGATACTACTTTATCTTTAATATTCTAAAGCATTTAAGTGCTATCCTCCCATCCCAGAAGAATTATATAAGTACATAAATTTTATTTTATATGTGTATATATATATATACACACACACATACACACGTACCATCTGAGGTTGTCTTCGTAAGAATCCTGCTGTCTGTGTAGGATAAATACTGTCTCCAATTTTCAAATTAAAACTCTTCAATTTGTAGAATTTAAATAATCCATCTGAATTCACAGAGTAGTAAGAAGACTTGAATGTATCTTCTGACCATCCCCCCGAGTACCCTTTTCAGTGTAACACTATATATTTCAGGTTTTCAAAATTCCTTAAAACAGTTTTTGCCTCTCAATATATGTTTTGTTTAGAAGAGTACTCATTCATCATTTGCTAGACAATGTTGTATTTGAATGGCAATATCCAAAAACCAAATTTTCAGTCCGTGAACTTGAAAATCAGAATCCAAATTTTAGCAATTTATGTTTAAATATTTGTTCTATACTTCTATAGTGGGTCAGGATATGAGTGGCCATATACATAATATATATACAATGTGATGTCCTAGAAAAAATTTGTCCTAGAAAAAATTTGCACCACCAATTTATCTTTTAAAGTATAGATATTCAATTTATCCTTTTCCATCTTTTTATTTTTTTCCATGATGATGTTCTTTGGTTTCAGGACAGATGGGACTTATAGTTGTAATGGGCTAGAGCATATGTTTTCAATGTTGGCAATATTGTAAAGCATTATTTTTCAGGCATAGATTTAAGATATAAATTTATGCTTGGTGGATTGTTTAGATTATTAGAATGACTCCATGTGAACAGACTCACACTCCCTGGTACTCATGTGGGAATTTCCCTGTACACATTTACCTCCTTTCTTAAATCAAAACTCTTCTTTCTTTGTGTTTTTATTCCTTTTTTGGTTCATTTCTTTGGAGATGAGGTAGTTTCCATGATTTTATATTTCACAAAAAAACCCATTTGAAGAATATTTTAGTGTATTAATTTAGATATTCCTTAAAGAAAATATCAAGGTTCAGATTATTTTTGCAATTTATAGAATTCACAGGTGTTGTTCTTTATGACTTTGCAACTACAGATAATGTCTACTGTTATTATTGTAATGTGAGTACTTAATGAAATGACCTAATAGTTACTTCTTGAGCATCTGCTGTGTTAGGTGCTATGGAAGATACAAAGAAATATGCTATATCCCATTTCCACAATGAATTTAGTTTGAAGAAACAATGCAGATATTCATAAATTAACCAAAAAGAAAGCAATTTAATGCACTCTATTATGAAACACTTATAGTTTAACAAATCAGAAGTTTTACTGGGGAAACCAAATCTACAGCGTAGTTCTTGGTAGCCTTTTCAAATTTCTGCCAAGTGAGACTGAATAAAATATCTAAGCAATTCATAAAGAATTGCCATTAAGTCTAAAATTTAAATAGCTAGAAAGGCATATTTTCAAATATATATAGTTGGGACAACTAAAAGCTCTCATATTTTTTCAAGAATTTCAGAACTCTTTAATTTACTTAGGAATGGAGTAATTAAAAATACCAATATTGAAAAATCTGATCAAAAATACTTTTATTGGTATAGGAGCTCTAGAAGCTAAGAAAGATAAAAGGGCCACAATGAAAGGCATTTTAAATTGATGGCTGCCATAATTGTATTTTATTTTTGAGATAATCAAATCAATTAATTTCATAATGAAAGAAATGAGCCTTGTTGAGTTCTCCAGGGATTTGATGACATATCTTACTCTAAGGTTTTCCTGGTTACTATAACTTACCAACTCAAAGCAACATTTTGCAATTGCATTTTGCAGTTTGCAGTGTGTTTTCCAGAGTCATGCTGAAACTTATATGAACTGATATTGGTGAATTTCAACCGAATGGCCTCTTACAAATACTGATTAAAAACATTTAAGAAGAATCTAAAGAAAAGGAAAGAAGAATTTCAACATGACTATCTTGTAAATGCAAGTCATGCCTAATTTTCTACTTCTCCAGACTAGCAATTTTCAAATTATTTTTTATCAGTAGCATTTTGTAATAAAATCTTATAGGAGATCCCAATATATCAAACAGACAAAAAATGAACTGTTTTGGTGAGAGAGGGAGGGAAAGCCCTGCTAGGTTGGTTAGCTGTTCCCTCTCCCCACTCCCTATCACAGTGGGGCTCCCAAGAATCCCTGGTTGAACTACAGGGCTCAGTCTGTTTTCTGGACGTATCATCATGGCTCACACAATTCTCTCAAGTTCTAGTAAATTAGCTCCACAGACATTATATAAGTCTTGAACTTAAATTTATGTTGTTGATAGTCATAGGCTATGGGACTCAGGAGCTATTGGTGACAATGCTAGAATAAAGTGACCTGCTGAAGCAGGGAACAGAGGTGAAGAGAGTCCTGGTAGCCTTCCAGTCCTTGGTTCTTGAGTTCCTGAAGTCCAGCTGCCTTTCTGCTTTCTCCACAGGCTGGTCATTCAAACCTTCCTCCACATTCCCTTTTGCTGAGAGCGAGTTCAAGCTGCATTTCTTTTACTTACAACCAAAAGTCCTGATTAAACACAAATGCCATAACCATAGCTATGCGTGTTTTTCCATTTCAACAAAATTTGCAGAAGCTGTTCTATGTGAGATAATACAAAAGTGAACACACCATTGTCTCTGCCATGATGGACATAAGAATTTACTGAGTGAATCTGGAGTCTGAAACAGTAATTTCAATGTAAAAATTGTGGCTAATGATGCTTCTTCATGATCAATTATTCTATAAATAATTCTGAGGAAAATGTCATTGTAATCAGGTGAACCTTCTATCTACTATTATTAAAATACTTCATTTTTTCATTTTTCATTTCTTGATTTCTCTGACAAGAGGGATAGCCTGACTGATCATTCTGCGAAGGAAAAATCAACTATTTGGAGAACTGTAGAACCTGGAGATTATTCACAGGGTATGTCTTACTTGCAGGAACTGGAGGAACACCGATTTTCAGTTTGGTGAGTGCCCATATCCTGTCCATTTATTTTTAATTTAAAATTCATTGAATCCAACAAGTCTTTATTTGGTCTATTCTTTTATTATTTATTCATTCAACAAATATTGATTGTATGCCTATTATAGGCTATGGGATATATACCCTGACATGGGAAAGTTCATAGTCCAATGAGGGATACAATGTTTAAAAACACCAAGGTATTGTAATAATGGTATTTTTTTAAAAAAATTGCACAAAGTGCCGCGTGTACGAATGGAGAAGATGCTGGCCAGATTTGCTGGAGAATGGAGAAGCGTTCTTAGGAAAAGTTCGCACCAAGTCTTGGGTAGAAGACTACAGTGAAGAAATGGTGACAATTTGATGTGGACAGAAGCTGGAGTTGGAACTGGGGCCGGGTCGGGGTAGCTGTGGTTGATACGTGCTGGAACCCTTAGTTCACTTAAGATCTAAGCAGGTCATAATTATTGCTCTTTCTACTTGGTAGTGTGTATATGGGTCCGTTTATGTGAAAGCACATATAACAAACATGAAAAAAGCCATAAGAGAGTGAGCAACAGAGCCTCTCAGAGGTAAGGAGTACAGGATTTTGCAATGCTGCTGTCCCTCAATGGTGGTGGGAGGAATGACAGTGGCCATGTGACACAGGGAGTGACCTAGGAAAGAAGAAGCAACAGTAGCTAGTCAAAGTCATCCATCCCTACCCTCTGCCTCCCTGCCCACCCCAAGATCTACTCCCACAATGGTTTTCCCACTGGACATTTTTCTGCCCTGTAACTGATTCTCGAAGAGTTTGCTCTCACTCTTCCATCCTGGAACCGTCACCTGAAGCACATGGTATAAGCTCAAATTTCTTTTTCCCCAATCACATGTTTTTACAACTCCTACTGGCTGTCACTTAGAGCTCTAAATGCTTTCACCAATGCTTCTTGCAGCAGCTGGAGTGTGGTTTCCAGGCTGAACGGTGAGTTATTTTCTACAGAGAAACAGGTCTGTGTTTAAGAAGCATCACACAGAAGAGAAACCAAAGAAAAAAAATACATGATAGATGCTATTTTCAACTAAGAAAAAGACATGCTCCCTGTTCTTCAGAAACTCTCAGTTTGCGACAGTCTCTAAGGGAAGGGTGACGTGCACACATCAGATTTACTCTGATAAAATAACTGCCAGAACAGAAATACTAGGTGCTTACTATGGTGTGTAGAGGAGAGGGCTGGAGCTTCTGCTGGCTGCGCGCAAAGTTCTTGATCCCTATTTGAGGTTCACCAGGACTGGAGAAAAACTCCGTTAAGCCTCGAGCTCCCTGGCTCCTTCAGGCTCCTTCATTTTCTCCATGTTCCAGCCTTTCTCTGATGACTCAGCTCCCTGTTGCTCTTCAGGACTGACCTTTCAGAGTCCGGAATATGCAATGTCAAAATTCTGTTGTTTTCTCCCCTCCTTTCCCTTAACCCTCAGTATCAAGCACAAGAATTGTTGGACTTAAAAAAAATTTAGAGCTCAAGATAATAAAGAAAGAATCAAATTCATGGGATAAGTCAATACCTTAATAGTGGTGGAGCTTTCACCTATAGCTTGAAAAGGGAAAGATTGGAGGTAAAAGAGAAAATAAAAGATAGAACACCATCCCTTAGGTCCTTCTATCGAACTTTCAGGACTAGTCTTACTCAGTTTCCCATTGTAGTTTTGCCTTGTTTTTAAAGTTAAAAAATAATGATTAACTTATGAAGAAATTATTTGGGGACAGGAATGTGTTTCTTTCCTTGTGTTTTTTGCAGCCCTTGGATCGCATCTTCCTGCCCCACAATGTGAGCAGCTACTCCTAATATTCCTCTTCTTCACTTAATGATATAACTTTCAACTCTGTGAATAAGTTAGAGGTGACAGTGGTAATTTCTGATTCCCAGAATGCCATCTGATTAAAAGAGAATTGAAACAGAAGTGGGGTTGGAGAGAGAGTTCCAGGAGCACTGCGGTGGCCCTTACTCCACCTAGGGAAGGAAAGCTCTGCCATTTGGGAAGGTGGTTTCTGTGTCTGTTCTCTTGGACACCAGTTCTGAGGATTAGTTTGAGGACTCATTCCTGAACGTGCTTTCCTCCCTCTCTTTTATCCACCTCCCCTCGAGTTTAATAAATATGATCGTACTTTTCTTATTATGAAATAAATGTCCGTAACTGCTGTACACTGCTGTAAATTTGTTAGAGAAAAAAATAATCTTCATGTGGGCTCCTCAGTTATTGAGTTATTGTAATCCTATCTCAGTCTGTGGGGGGGCATTTTCAAGAGGTGAAGTACAGAAACATAAAAAGCAAAAGAAAAAAAAGGCTGAGTTAAGACTGAAAGGTTTCTAAAAACTTGGAGGTTCAGTTTCTGATTGATCCTTTTTTTAAAAAAAATTCAGAATACTATGGGGGTACAAACGTTTTGGTTACATGGATTGCTTTTGTACTGCTTGAGTCGAGGTTATGAATATGCCCATCAGCCAGATAGTGTACATTGTACCCGTTAGGTTTGATTTCATTCCTTCCCTCCTGTGCCCTCCCACTTGCATGATTTCCGTTGAATTTTACTTCCATGTGTGCACGTGAGTGCTGATGGGTTAGGTCCAATTTAATAGTGAGTACATGTGGTGTTTGTTTTTCCGTTTCTTAGATATTTCACTTAGGAGAATCTTCATTTCCATCTAGATTGTTGCAGAAGGTATTAATTCATTTTTTATGGCTCAGTAGTACTCCATGGTATATTTTGTTAGTCCACTTGTGAATTGATGGGCACTTGGGTAGATTCAACATCTTTGCAATTGTGAATTGTACTGCAATAAACATTCTAGTGCAAGTGTCTTTTTGATAAAATGACTTTTTTTTTCCTTTGGGAAAATACCTAGTACTGGGATTGCTGGATTAAATGGTAGGTCTACTTTTAGTTCTTTGAGAAATCTCCATACTATTTTCTTTTCTTTTTTTTTTTTAACACATCAGTTTTTTTTTTTAATTTCAACATATTATGGGGGTACAAGTGTTTAGTTTACATATGTTGTCCTTGCCCCCTCTCACCCCCAAGTCCGAGTTTCAAGCGTGTCCATCTCTCGGATGGTGCGCACTGCACTCTTTGTGTATGCATATACCCGTCCCCTCCTCCCCCTCCCCCTTCCCCTCCTCCCACCTGCCCGACATCCAATAGATATTATTCTTATATGTGCACTTATGTGTTGATCAGTTAATATCAATTTGATGGTGAGTACATGTAGTGCTTATCTTTACATTCCTGGGATACCTCACTTAGTAGAATGCGTTCCAGCTCTATCCAGGAGTATACAAGAGGTGCTATATCACCATTGTTTCTTAAAGCT
>CAUYSK010047372.1:0-32428 GCA_963575035.1 Avahi laniger | reverse complement strand
CCATCCAGTCTGTTGACAGCCCAGACAGAATGAAAAGGTGGCAGAAGGGAGAATTCTCCCTCACTCCCCTTGAGCTGGAACATCCACCTTCTCCTGCCCTCAGAGCTCATGGAGCTCATCGGAGCTCATGGCTCTTGACCTTCCACTCCCACCAGTGACACACCCCCACATCTCTGCCACTGGGAGTCACACCATTAGCTCCTCTGACTCTCAGACCTTCAGACTTAGCTGAGTTACACCACTGGCTTCCTCAGTTCTGCTGCTAGCAGGTGGCATATTGCGGGACTTCTCAGCCTTCATAATCACATGGGCCAATCCCCATAATAAACCTCCTCTCATATATATCCATGTGTATCCTATTGCCTCTTTTCCCCTGGAGAACCCCGACTAATGCCCCTACCCCACTAGCTTCACGCCAGCGTCTCCGAAATCCCTTCTGTCTCTTCCCTGGAGAAGGAAATGGCTGGTTCCCCACTGAGGAATCAATTAAATTAAAAATATCTCTAAAGGGGACAAAATATTCTTTATTCATGACTCACATTAAATACACATCAAGTGTCTACCATATATTACAGGAATATATATTAATCTCATTTAATACTTAGATAGGACTTGGGAAATAAAGGGAGGATGGGAAAGACATGTAATTCCTATTTCTGCCAAAGCAAAGGATGATGTAATACATTCTGTTACTAATGTTATGAGGTCAAAGACACAGAACACTGAATATTTACATGAAAATGCCCTGTGGTAGACATTTTCTGTGATTTAGTTTTCATATCCAAATAGCGGGGAAAATTTAGTCAACATGTATTTGTAAAACACCTGCTAGATACTACACACCATATTAGATGTGTTAATATTATTAGTGTCTGGCACTTAAAGGAAAAAGAAAATAAACATGTGAAAAATGTTCAGAAAGAAACAAAATATTCTATAGATGTCAGCCAGCCTTATCCTCTAAGAAGAACCTGGTGGAGGATGGGGAAAATTTAGATGCATTGGCAAACCCAAATTTACACTGCAATGAAGCCTCAATTTTGTTTGTTTGTTTGTTTGTTTGTTTTCCCATGAATTCTAGCTAAGGATGGGCTAACAGGAAAATCTTGCTCTGGTTTAGTTCTTGTTGCTGAAAGCCTCTACTATAAGTCCACGTGGCTGTCATCAAAAGCAGGCATAACTGGTAGAATGAAATCTTGCCGCATCAGGAAGAGGACTCTGCAGGACTGCACACGACCATTGTGAACATACACTCACAGGGTTAGCGCCCAGTACAGAAGGGAAGCAAACGGATTCTTCCTTCTGATTTCCTAACCTGCATGCTGGCTCTGGGCTTCCAGTTCTCCTCCTTATCCTGTTTCCCGTTTCTGGCTCCCAGCGGAGCCTGTTCTCTCTCTCTCATTCTGGGTTTGACAGTCCCTCCATGTTTTCCCTGAAATAGCGCCTTTTTTGTGGTTCTTTCCTTGGTCCTTGTCGACACAGAATGGTCCATTCTCTGAATTCCTATGAAGCGGAATTTAACTTATGCTTCTATAACATTCCACCTGGTTTTTCAGTTGTACTGAAGAGACAGGATTTGCATGCCAGTGAGTTATAAAGCCCCAAAGAGCTTTATAGCCTTCATGCTTCTAGGCACAGGCCAGGCACATAGGAGGTGTTTAACAGATAATTCCTGGTTGGACACAGACGTGTCACCTGCCTGCTGGCCTTTCTTCCCCCAACAAATACCCACTGAGCACCTGGTTCTCCCTCTGCAAGCTGAGATGAACTGTGCCAGGCTCAGCTCCCCCCGTAGCCTCCCTGGGAGAGATTGGGGCGACGGCGTCTTACAGCGGCCCTGTGGAGCGTCCACCTCGCCTCTGTCCCAGCTTCCAGCCTGTTTTGCTGCTTCTCTCCCCATATTATGGGGCCTTCGGTGTCTGAGTGACAGAAGTCAGAAAATGCCACTAACTCCCTTCAGTTTGACAAGTAAGCCAAACACGGCATTGAAGGAACTTGGCGAAATGCATAAGCAAGTATAGAGGCCAGGAGTTTTGACAGCCTGGTGACGAGCCAGTGATTAACTATGCAGTCACCACGCACAGGGAGCGATAATCGAGGGAGGAGGAAAGGAAATGGAACATTCTGACAGCAAAATAATGAGCCGGCAATGCAAAATGAGTCCCTGCTCATCAGCACACTGTAAGAGCCGGTTTCAAAGCGGCTTATCCACACAGCCTGGCACCGTGTCAGAATGAAGTCCGCAACCAAGTTTAACCCATCAGCAGAAATCACTCCAAACCTGGCAAAGCACAGCGGCCCCTGAGAAAAGCGCCAGCGTGTGCCACAGGACCCTGCAGGTGCACAAGGAGGGCGCATTCGGGTCCGAAACAGAGTTCCCCCAGGAAACATGAAGGGGAAGAGGAATGAGGCCGAGTTAGGAGCAGGGCAGGGCAGCGGGTATCAGTGCGGTGACTCACTGGGCCCCGAGCAGAGCGGGAGCCCGAGCTCTGCAGCCGCAGCGGCAGGGACGGGTCCTGCTGGCACCTGTTCCAGCTCCCTGCACATGGAGAGTGTTCAGTACACTTTGCCGGGTACTCAATAACATTTTTCTTCTTTTAAAATCAAGCTACCAGGATTCCGTTATGCAGGATGAATGCATTCTGCAGACCTAACATACAGCTTGGTGACGATAGTTAACAATACTCTGTTGTATCCTTGAAATTCATGAAGAAGATCTTAAATTCAATCTTCTCATCACACACAAACACACACACACACACACAAATGGTGACTATGCACAGGTGATGCTATTTTAATCAGTCAGACTGTGGCGATCACTTCACAATGTATACACATATCAAAACTTCAAGTTGTACGCCCAAACTATATACAATTTCACACTATTCTGGTGATGGGCACACTGAAAGCCCTGGCATCAACATGATACAATTCATCCACATAACCAAAAAACACTTGCACCCCCTAAATTTTTTGAAATAAAAAAATGCTTATATGTCAATGAAATCTCAAGAAAACTTTATAGAAAAAAATCAAGCGAGCATTTCAATACTACCAGTAAGTAATTCAAGAAAAAAATGGACAATTTTCTTGAGGTCATTGATAAATCTTTGTCCAACCAAAATATATATATATATATATATATATATATTTTAAATGAACAAAAGAAGTTGAGGCAGAGATAGAAAGATTCTCTCAGAGATTAGGCAGCAGAGACCCTGATGGCAGCTACCCACCTGTGGCCTTTCCTCTTCCTTCTGGGGCTCAAGAGACACAAGCAAGGCGGGGCGGGGGCTTGTTTGAGTCAAAAGAGAAAAGGAGAGCTGCGGACAATCACGCCCTCTGCACGTGGCTGTGATGCACAGCAGGTTAGAGCAGTTGCTCCCATTGCAAACAGGAAATGGAGACACAGATATAGCACACATTATCAAACAGGAGTGTTTCCGCAAAAGAGTCCCCCAAATTGACAAGTGATTTTTCTATAAGGGAAGGAAAAGCATGGAGGAATTCAGCACAAAAACGTCCAGCTGTCACAGAGCAAGAACCGTGGGATAAAATAAGCTCTGATGAGTCAGAGGAATAGAAAACCCAGGATTTTTTTGAAATCCATAGGCATAAACACATCACCTTCTTATATGTCCTTTTAGATAAAGGCAACACGTTTGTAATAAATATAACTAGACCTATTCTTCAATCTTACTGATTAGCTACTGCCAGCTCGGGGTTCCCATCGTCTCTTTCACCCATGGCTGTCCAAAAAGAAAGTGACATTCTGTGTCAGGAATGTTTCTGGGTTGCCAAGAAAGTGACAGGTCCCTCAAATCATCTTCCTGGCTTTTGTCACCTTATTGTGACTCCATCTGAACCAAAGACCAGCCAGCTGCTGGGTTGGCTTCATGGAGCTTGATTTGATATTGCACTTGAATTTTCCTGGTTTTAAACTCAAACTGATTGCTTTAAAGCTTTAAACTGCAGTAGAGAGAAAAATTAGGTCTGCCCGGTGGGAAAGGCAAAATGAAAGAGTGACACTCTGTCTGTGTGACAGGATGTCTCGGGGAGATCTCACCATGCCCCGCGGATGCGGGTCTTGCCGAGCCACCTCCCTGGATAATTGCTGCTACTTTAGCTGATTCTCTGGGGAAGTTTCCAGAAGGCAACGTCATGGTATGATTTCCAATTAAACCTAAACTCCTCATGAGATTGAACATCCACATTTCTTACTTTGGGAAAAGGCCCGGTTTCCACAGCAAAGAGAATATTTTGATATTTTTTTATGCCTGAGCACTTGAAATTTTCTACAAAGTGTTCTTTTCATCTGCTATCTCATTCTGTCCACGGAACCACTGGTACGGTGTCAGGGCTGTAATCCTACTCAGCAGAAGAGGAAACAGTCAGGTCGCCTTGCCAGTTAGCGCCGGGAACACAGCTGGCCCCGCCTCCCGAACCCAGGCTTTTCTCCACTCAGCATCAGAAAAAATCTTGACTCAAGATGCGGAGATTTAAATTCAAGACAGCAGAAAAGGTCACTGGGTTTTGGACCCTTAATTCTTTCTGTACCTTCTCCCGTGGCTCTTGCCAAGGAGTCTGACCCCAGAGTCGGAACTGCACCAGTGAGTTCCTGTGGTTTGTGCTGTTCCAGGCACCAGGAATCTTTTTCCCTTTCTCCACTCCATTTCAAAATCTTGCCCGTATTTCTCTGTCCTGAGTGAAGCTCACCGTGGAGCTCCTGAGGCGGCCCGAGCTGGGCGCCACTCTCAAGGTATTTAGGCATCTTTTCAAGTATCTGGTGATGATGTACAAGCTCTAACATGTCCGATACCCTTAAAGCACAGTGATTCTGTGAGGGAGGGACCCATGAAACCTACATCATTTATACACATGAGCAATTAGGAGTTTGAAATAGTGTTCAGTCCTCAGCTGTGTGGAACAAACAGTGCCCCTGGGGAAGTCCACATGGAGAAGGTGGACAGAGCTGCGTCCCTGAGGAAGCCTGTGCCAGGGAGGCGCACGCCGGCCCGGGCCCCCTCTGTCCGGCCCTCTGCATACACGCCTTCTCTCGAGAAGAGGGGTAGCTAAATGGCTGTCACTTACCGACACCTTTTCAGATGCTGCAATTGACACTTTACAGAACTTCAATTGTTGCAATAATGCAGGTAATTACAAATCTGCCTTGGAAACAAGGAAGTAGAAACAGGAGAGACAGGCAGATGGGTCAACTGCAGAACTGTTCATGTGTGTGGATTTGAAACCTACTGTGAAGGTTACAGTCCAGTCTGAGGATTTGAAATAAGAAAAGACACCCCCTATTTCTTATGGACACGAGAGAATCCAGCTTAAGGAACCATCAAATTCTTGGCATAAATCTCCCTGTAGGAGGCCCAGACATCCCAGCACACGCAAGTCTCCGCTCCGAGCCCCTGAGATAACTCTTAGGAAACCAGTCCTCAGCGCGGGACTTTCATCACTTGTGATTTGGGCTCCGGTTCTGCTCCAAGCAGCAGGCACGGAGGTCACTCAGGTTTATAACTGAGTCTTTCTTCTCCGGGGGGTCTTCTCTCACTACGTTTGCTATTTGTCCTGATGGGAAGAAGAACACTTTGCTGGGGGTGAAGCAGCAAGACCAGAACACTCTGCTTAAACTGTGTTAAAACTCTTCCCATGTTATAAATCATCTGCTCCAAAGTTTTTGTTTGTAAGATGAAGCAGCTGAGACCCAGAGTGGTGAAATAACTTGCTCAGCATCATACAGCAACCATCTGGGCCCTGAGGGTTGAACCCTCCTGCTCCAGCCCATCAGGGTGATGTCCATCCAGAATGCATGGGGAGAAGAGCCTTATCACCTGGTGACCAGGTGAAGGACGTGTGATGGGCTACTGAAAGTGATGAAAGGGTGCAGGGGAGCTGGGATGCCACCTGGGACTTGGGCACCATGTGGCCACTGAGTGACATGATTATGAAGTCACCCCAGGAAAAGTGGGCATGGCTGTAAAATTCATTTTTGACACCACCACCCCTCACCGTCCGCACTGTGTGGCATTCTCACTTCTTCCCGCATCATCTCAAGCCTGTGGGCAGGGGTGTGGGGGGGTGATAACTTCATCACCTGCATTACTGCACTTACATTGTGTGCAAGTGAAAGCACTATTTTTTTAAGTGTCAGGCAGACTATGACATAAATTGAACAATTCCTGAAACAGTTCACTTGCCTGGTAATTCTTCCTGACACTAAGCAGAAACCATAAGTCTGGGGACTTAAGGGGATTCACTGTGGATTTTTCTCGGTCAGCTTTAAAGGTTCTTGCAGAATGAAACAGCATCAAGGCTCATGTGCGGGAAAGTCAGGAGATAAGACCGGTCCTCATTTCCTTCACCACGCTATACACCCAGGTCCAGCCTGGAGCCTCTGTGTCAGCTACAAATTATGCATAGTGTTTGTATTTTTAAAGGGGCTTTATAATAGACCCTCATAACTTATTTAGAAATGCATATGAGTTTTCTTAGAGAGAAATTTTTACTACAGATAACACTGGGCCTTTCCCATGACAGCTTCAGAGATGAAGCCCTTGTTTAAACACGGCAATTGCCAAGAGCAAGCCATATAAAATAGGGAATGGAGGAACATTCTGTCCCACACGGATTAGAGCAGCCCCAGTTTTTCATGCCATGCACTAGATGGGCAAATACCTTTTCTTGAACAGATGTGATCTAGGATCAAGCAAAGTTGTAGTAATACGACTTAGAAATGGAAATGGTTTAGAAGGCTTGCAGAGTTCTGTGTTTAAGCTGCATGGAGCCTTGAGAAGGCTCATCACGATAATGCTGAACACCTTACCACCCTCGGTGTCCTGTTTGCCTGCCTCATTCCCTCCATCCCAGACAGCTGTGGTTATGCACGCGCGTGGTGGTGCGCAGAGGACAGAATGCCTACCAGAGAACACAGACACGTAACAGCCATGTGTCTCTCCCACTGAGTGGATGCCCTCAAAGTGAGCGCTCGCACCGCTGGCATCCACTAGAGGTGGTCCAAATAAGCGGATGGATCAGTGGCCAGGGAGTGTGACGTTGACAGTCACATAGTTGGCAAAGACCCCCATTCCTCCTTATTTGACACCTAGGCCACAAACTATTGAGATTTTTATTTTTTAACACTTCATTGGATTTTCCTTGCAAACTACAAAAGTAATGCATGCTGCCTGTGGAAACGAACTAAATCAACAGTTCACCATAGGAAACCACACAGTGAAAACCTACTATTTCTTCATCTCCCCCCATCATGCCCTCCCCAGAGTAGTCAATGCTAAAACTTTAGTATTCGTCCTTCCATGCTGTTCCCTCCAAAAGTGCACACGGCCACAGAGACACAGAGCACCGCTCCACACACACTGAAAATACATACTTCGTTTCAATTCATACATGGTGCTCAGCACATTGTCTTTTTCAATTAGCACTGTATTATTACAGTGCACTAAGATGCATTCTATTTCCACGTACTGACAGTTGATATGCCAGTTTCTCTATTTTGTCAGCTCTCTCAACAATGCTTCAGTAAACATCCTTATTCACACAGTCTTATAAACTGACAGTATTATTTCAGTAGCATAGATTCCCCAAAGGTGCTTTTCTGTGTCAAAACGAAAGTGTATTTTTACTTTAATAGATTCTGTCAAGTTGTTTTCCAAAACCATTGAAGCAATTTATACTCGTATCAGCAACACACACAGAATGTCCCTTTCTCCTTCCCTAACAGCACGAGATATTATCACTCTTCTGATTTATTGTCGTTAAGATTTTAAAAGGAATTATTATCTGTTTTTAGAAAGAGTTGCTTTTTAGTCACACACAGAGGAAGACCTACAGAGTGCACCGTTCTGAGCTCTGTCTCCAGGTGGGTTGGAGCCCACCTTCCCAAGAGCCAAGCTGTTACAGCAGAGTGAGGTCAGCCTTGCTGTCTAGCATCTTGATGCCAGCGCAGAGTCCTCATCTGCTCTCCCTTGCTGGCCTTGCAGACACCGCCTCGCTGCAGAATGTGGTCCCTGTGCTCACCTTGCTGACTTGCTCTGTGTTGCTTTCAGGATGAGTGACTCAATGAGTGCCTGGGTCAGTGCAGGCTGCTATGACAAATGACCGCAAACTGGCTCTTAAACAACAGACATTTGTTCCTCACAGGCCTGGAGGCTGGAGTCTGAGATCAGGGTGCCAGCATGCCTGGGCTCTGGTCAGGACCCTTGTCCAGGCTGCAGACTGCTGACTTCTCCTGTAGCCTCACGTGGCAGGAAGACACTGCGCCAGCTCCGTCGCCTCTTCTTACAAAGGCACGAATCCTACTTAGGAGGGCTCCACCCTCATGACTGAATCACCTTCCAAAGGCCCCACCTCCAAATATCATCACGCTGGAGATTGGATTTCAACATAAGAATTTTGCGGGCACACAAACTCGAGACCTTCACTGGTCTTATTTATTCTATTTTATTTATTTTACTTTTTTATCTTATTTATCTTTGTATCCCTAGTGCTTTGCCCTATGTATATGACAGAGTAAGTGCTCAACATATAGTAAATTCATTATCATGCAAAATGAGTTATGTCACAGCAATGAGTCCCTTGGAGATAATAAATCTGAAAACATGCATGTAAGAAAGCTCACAGATGTATTTAAAGTGGCAGAATGAAGACAGATCACATCATCTGCCTCCCATCGGTACCCAGTAAACAAATAAATAAATAATTACCCAGTAAAAGACTTAACAACAACAAGCAACAAGGAAAGAGGTTTAACCTAAGGTGCAATGTAAAACCTATACTGTCCCCTTCTATGAAGGGACAACAGAAGAAAGAAATAGAAGATTATGATGCTGCCCAGTGTGGCCCACGTCTCACCCCCGTCCTCCCCCTCAGCAGCAGTAATGAGGAAGGGTGAATCAACAAAGGCCTAAATATTCTCCCTAGTAATGTACAACTTGTAGCAGCCCTTTAAAAATGTCAAGGAGAAAATTAAAACTCGTGTTTACCACCCAGACAGTGACAAGAGAAGAGAAGGACCTCCTCACGTGCTGCTTAACAGAGCCCTATTTTTTATTGTGATAAAAAAACCACCTAACCTTAAATTTGCCATCGTAATCATTTTAAGTGTACAGTTCAGTGGTGTCAAGTATATTCACATGTTGTTGCAACAGATTTCTAGAATTTTTCCATCTTGCAAAACTGAAGCTCCCACCACCTCCGGCCCTGGACAAAATCACCTTTGTACTTTCTGTTTCTATGATTTTGATTAATTTAGATATTTCATATTAGAGGAATCATACAGTATTTGCCCTTTAGTGACTGGCTTATCTTGCTTAGCACAGTGCCCTCAAGGTTCATGTGGCAGCATGTGGCAGTATTTCCTCCCTTTTTAAGGCTGCATGATATTCCATTGTGTGTACATACCACATTTTCTTTATCCATTCACCTGTCAATGGACATTGTGAATAATGCTGCAATGAACATGGATGTGCAAATGTATCTTTAAGATCCCACTTTGAATTCTCTTGACTATATACCTAGAAGTGGGATTACTGGACCATATGGTAATTCTATTTTTAATTTTTGAAGAACTTTCATACTTTTTCTCATAATGGCCATTTTGCATTCCCATCAACAGTGCACAAGGATTCCAATTTTTCCACATCCTTACAAACACTAATTATTTTCTATTCTTTTGGTAATGACCATTCTAACGAATATGAGGTGATTATCTCATTGTGGTTTTGAGTTTCATTTCTCTTATGACTGGTGATGTTGACCATCTTTTCATATGCCTGATGGCCATTGTATATAATTCTTGGAGAAACATCTACTGAAGTTCTTTGCCCATTTTTAAATCAGATTATTTGCATTTTTGTTGTTGAGTTGTAAAAGTTCCTTTTATATATAGATTTTTTGATTGTTAACCCCTTATCAGATATATACTTTATAAATACTTTCTTCCATTCCATAGGTTGTCTTTTCACTCTCTTATTTCTTTTGATGTGCAAACATTCATAAGTTTGATATAGAATCATTTGTCCATTTTTACTTTCATTGCTTATGCTTTTGGTATCACATCCAAGATATCATTGCCAGAGTCTCCCTTATATTTTCCTCTAGGACTTTTTAGTTTCTGATCTTATGTTTAGGTCTGTCATCCATTCTGAGTTAATTTTTTGTATATGTTATATACGAAACTTTATTTTTTGCATGTAAACATCTAGCTTCCCCAATCCTATATGCTGAAGAGAATTTCTTTCCCCATTGTGCAGTCTTGATACCTTTGTTGAGAGTCATTTGGCCATATATGCAAGGGTTTACTTCTGGGCTCTCTATTCTGCTCCATTGTTTTACATGTCTGTCTTTATGCTAACACCACACCATCTTGATTACTGTTGCTTTATGGTATGATTTAAAGTAAGGAAATGTGAGGTCACCAATTTTGTTCTACTATTTCAAGATTGTTAGGGCTCTTTGAGACCTCTTGAGATGCCATATGGATTTTAGGATTTTTTTCTATTTCTGTAAAAAATGCCATTGGGAATTTGAGAAGGATTGATTGACTCTGTAGATCAATTTGGCTAGTATGGACATTTTAATAATATTAAATCTTCCAATCCACAAGCATGAGATGCCTTTCCATTCATTTATATCATCTTTGATTCCCTTTAGCAATGTTTTGTAGATTTCAGTGTGCAAGTCTTTCACCTCTTTGGTTAAATTTATTCCTAAGTATTGTATCCTCCTAGATGCTTTAGTAAATGGGATTGTCATCTTAATTTGATTTTTGGATTGGCCACTGTTATTATAAAGAAATGCAACTTATTTTTGCATGTTGATTTTATATTGTACAACTTTGATGAAATGGTTCATTAGTTTTGACAGTTTTATGGACTCTTTAGGGTTTTACGTATATAAGATCATGTCTTCCACAAACAGAGAGAATTTTGCTTCTTCCTTTCCAATTTGGGTGACTTTTATTTCTTTTTCTTGTCTAACTGTTCTGCTTAAGATTTCCAGGACTATGTTGAAGAGCAATGGTGAGAATGGGTATGCTTGCCCTGTTCTTGATTTTACAGGAAAAACTTTCAGTCTCCCACCACTGAGCATGATGTTAGCTGTGGGCTATATGGATTGTCTTTACTGGGTTGAAGTAGTTTCCTTCTATTCCTAGCTTGGTATATATTTTTATCATGAAAGGGTGTTGAATTTTGTCAAATGCTTTTTCTACGTCAATGGAGATGATCCTGTGGTTTTTGTCTTTCATTCTGTTGATACGGTGTATTACAACAACATATTTTTGTATGTTGAACCATCCTTCCACTCTAAGTCTAAATCCCACTTGGTCAGGGTGTATAATCCTTTTAATATACTTTTGAATTTGGTTTGCTAGTATTTTGCTGAGGATTTTTACCTCAATATTTCTCAGAGATATTAGTCTATAGGTTTTTTTTCTTGTGTTTTATCTTGGTTTTGGTATTAGAGTAATGCTGGCCTGGATTAGAGAGAGACAGACAAAATATTTTAATTCTCCTTAAAGGGCTTTCTGCTTCCCCACACCAGGACTTTTAAGCTATAACAAAGTAGCTGGAAAGCCATAGTCAGCCTTTGAATGATAGTTGGTTAGAAGGGCAAGAAGATTTTGTCCAATTTAAGGCAAAAACTTAAAGGTGTATTCATGTACACCATATCAGAACTCAAAGAAGTTTTGGACAAGGTGACCCATATTAAGTAAGAAAAAATTGAAATAGTTTCATGTGAATGGTTCCAAGAATTTCTTTGCTTTTTTAAAAAAATATTATCATGTTTAAATAACACAAGCCAGTTAGAATGTCCCTCAAGTTGGGTTCTTATGATGTGTCCTCATTACTAGATCCAAGTTATCTACATTTGGAAAAACTACAACATAAAAGTTATTGTGTCTTTCTCATTGTACCACATTAGCAAGCACAGTAATGTGCTTAGTTGAGTTAGGTATGTCAACTTTTAACACTTGGTTAGGATGGTGTCTGCCAGGGGATGATGTTACTTATTTTTCCTTTTGCAATTAATAAGTAACTTGTCAGAAATGCTTTGAGACTATATATTGTCTGCCTTATAAAACTTGAACTAGTTTTAAAGTCTATTAATTATTTGCCTAAATTAATATTTACTGAGATGTTTGAAATATTATTTCCTGACTCTATCACTCCTTCTCTGTTCATTAGTTGGCATTCTACTTTAAGAAATAGCTTTTCCTTCTTCCTTCTCTCCCTTTCTTCTTTCCTCTTTTCCTTATCATTACAGGTTCTTATTTTATTCAAATAATTATAATAAAGCACTAATATTATCTTGGTGATCAAATGTTTCTAGATTTGGCCAATGAGAACACTTTCAAGCTAACTTTCATGTCATCTTGATAAATTTCAATTGTCTTATGAGTACTTCCCTATTTTCTGGGACAAAAATTTGATCTGAGCACATACTGTATTTTCTCTGCCCAGACCTCGAATAAGTGATTTCTCCAAGAACCCCCAGTTTGTTTAAGTTAAAAATGGTATTCAACAGCAACAATTTGAGTGCTGGATGTGCAGACTATGTCTTCAGCATTTTGCCATTCTGTGCATTTGGGTGGTTTCTAGGTGACAGGTGCATGGTCATGGTAATATCAGTGGACAAGACAATATCATTGTCTTGTGCTCACTGCTGTAACATGACCCCTCACTGAGGTAATGTTATGTTGAATATCAGGCAATCTATGAAATTCCAAATGGTGGTGCTGGTGGCAGAGAAGGAAAGCAAATCTATATCTGGAGTAAGTGTGGGGACAAAGTTCTACCCACCCCCAAATGGAAGGTCCTGATGCAGTGGTCTGCCACAAAATGGCTCATTGAGAAATTCTGCAATTTCAAGGGGCCAGCATCAGTCTCAGCTACAGACGGTCTGGGCATTCAGTTTAGATTATAGCTAGACCAGCCTTTGTGAGAGGGAGCCCATCCTATATCTTCATCACTCACCAGACAAGTACATAGGATGGGGATGAGAAAAGAGTGTCACCTCTGCATCCTTTAAGTCTTCTATGCTAGCAGAAGCCTCTGCACTTCCTTGCCAGATGCACTATCACTTCTGGTGTTCTATCAGGGATAGGGTAGGCAAGTTCTGGGACTTCCGCTTGGTCTTTCTTGTTCTACTGGTCAAGGAATCTATATGAGGCTTCTTCTGGCTGCTCAATATTTCTTTGTCAAATATGCACTCAAGAGTCCAGAAAAATAACCACAAGCTGGTTTTGCAGACCCATTTGGATCCACTATGAGCAAACACCAGCCGGAGCTCTATTTTTTACTTGTCTCCATAAGCCCCTATAATGACATTTAGAGTCCTGTGGTCCCAGGATCAGTTCAGACACTACATTCAATTGTCATTAAGAAGGCTAGATCTTCATCCTTTCTTCTAAGAACGGTCAAGCTCTCAAGCATTTACAACTCCTTTTGAGGCAGAATGAGGAGGAGACTACTGTGTATACTTGTAGAAGCAATGAAAGCTGGCTGACCCCACCCCAGTGATTAACACCCTCAAAATCGACTCTCATGCACATTTCCTCCAGTTTCTACTGGAGACACTATACAGCTCCTGCAACTCCTTTTAGCATGTAATCATTTACCTCCAGGACAATGACTGCAGTTAGTGCTCCGCACAGCCCACACAAGGAAGTTCAGATACTGCTCTGGACAGCAGGAAGAGTGATGTTGTTCCATAAAGCCCTTGTTCCAGGTGAAGTCATCCCTTTTTCCTCAGGTAAGGAGAGCTACTCCTCTCCAACAATAGGGAATGTGCTGCTTTTGCATCCTAAAAATGTGGGATTTAAAGATTTTCAGGCTCATCCACTCAGTGTCCCCATCCCAGGTCTCAGGTTCCCACAGTTTTTCTATCAGTGACTTGTCCAGGCTATCCATTCTGTCCCCTTTTTACCCCGGCACTTTGCAATGTGATTCTGAACCTCATTTTCAATCTCTCATAAGACTACGAGAGGTAAAACTTTTCCAAACTGATTCTATAAAGGCCTTTTGGCTTTCACGGAGTGTCTTAAGTGAGCATTTTGATAGCTGGAGCCTATTATTTATCTTTTGAAATGCTTCCAATGTCATCAATGAGGCTGGACCACTCTACAGTCCTTATAAACACCATTTTCCCAAATACTGTGCACTGCAATCCCCACGCATCCCAATGACTCACCTTCCACCTGTCCCTATTCTAACTGGCCACAGGTGATGCCATTGGAAGGCAGGTATCACGAGCACCGTTCCACTTACCACCAGCATTGGCATCCTTATTGCTAGTAATAAGTTCAAAAATACAAAACACCATTTTGAGAGGCCGTTTTCCTAATGATCTAAATATTTTGAGGCATCCCACTTCTGGCATCAATATTTTAGAATAAATTCAATTTATTATTTAGAATGAATTTAATTAATTTTAGAATTAGAAAAGCCTGAGGCCAGAGCTGATGTGCTATTCCTACTTGAGGAAGTAAAATTCCAGAGAACTGGAGTAAGGTATACAACAAGTGAAGGAAACCAGGTAGGAGGCAGCAACGAACAGGGGAGTTATCAAGAGAGCCGCTGCTGAGTGTGGATGCTTGCTTGACTCATCGGAATGTGGCCCAAGAAGCATGTAAACTGCATCTCAGGATCACCCTGTTTGGGGATTGTGAAGAAAGCAGGAACAATTTAACTCTAATTTTCCACTAGTTAAAATGGCTTCCCTCGGTGCTAATTCCTCTATAGTTTTGGGCTGTGTCTGTGCCAAGTAGATTCCTGTGGTGAAATGCACAGAGAAGCCCACAGTAGAGTAGACATGCACAGCATGGCAGGTTATATTCTTGTAAAACTGGTACAAGTCAATGCAAAGTTGCAGCAGAGGACAGATGAGACCAGAAAGATCAAAGTGATGCATAAGAGGTATCTGATTCTCTAATCTTTCTTAGGCTTTGAACAACTTATAGAAACTAGTTTCTAACAGATGAATAAATATTTATCTAAATTTCAACTGTTGGTTAACTTTTTCTCTCTTTGATAAAATTAAGGATTATTAAAGGTAATACTGTCAAAATTAAAAATAGGATGTATGGTCTGAATTGATACTTAGAAATTTCTCTTCCTCCCCATCCTTTTATCTATATATCTGTATAGAGAAATATCTGAAATGATAGTCATCAAATAACACTACTATTTTTGAGAATTTGAGATCATTCATTACTTTATACTTTTCTGAATTACCTGAGTGTTTTACAGTGAGCATGTGTCATTTTCACAAATGTAGTAAAGTCATCAAATAATGTTGACACCAGTGTTTTGATGTCACCATGGGTAAGACTTTACTCAATTTTTATCCAACAAGTACAATAAATTCACCTAAATTCACCCAGATCAGGAGAAATTCTCCTCATATTTATAATAACAGCAGTGATGCAAACAGTGCTACAAAAAATTGCTCTGCATGTCCAGAATTGAGGCCATTTTTCTATTCAATCTATTGCAATATCTGAAAATTGGAATTTCCATAAAATGTGTCATATAAATGCCCTCTTTTACAGATGAGCAAACTAGCTATTAAAGTAATTCTGCAGTTTCTCTGATGCAGCAAAGCTAATTAATGACATTAGTAGAACAGCAATCAGTTTACCCCATTTTTGTATTAATCCCAACAGAAGATAGAATTTTATTATTTTTCCTAAAACATGGATGAAGCGCCCAGAATGCTCAATACCGAGTAGGACAAAGAAGGCCGTTATATAATGATAAAAGAATGAATTCATCAGGAAGATATAATAGTTATAAATACACATATACACACACACACTATCATCAGAACACCTATATACATAAAACAAATATTATTTTTTAATTTCAGCATATTATGTGGGTACAAATGTTTAGCTTACATATATTGCCTTTGCCCCACCCAAGTCAGAGTTACAAGCATGTCCATCCCCCAGACGGTCACACTGCACCTGTTAGGGGTAAATATTAACAAAATTGAAGGGAGAAATAGCAACACAATAGTAGGAAAGTTCAATACCCACTTTGAACAATGTGCGGAACATCCTGATAGAGAACCAAGAAGGAAACATGGGCTTCAACAACACCACAGACAAGTGGACCTAACAGCCGGAAGGAGGACATCCTGTCCAACGGCAGCAGAACACACACTCTTCTCAAGCACACACTGACTGTCTCCAGGGTAGATCATACGTTAGGCCACAAAACAAGTCTTAACAAATTGAACAAGTTTGAAATCATCACCAAGTATCTTTCCCAACCACAATGGTATGAAATAAGAAATCAATAACAAAAAAATAAATTGTAAAATTCACAAATACATGGAAATTAAACAATGTAGTTGTAAACAACAAAGGGGTCAAAGGAGAAATCAAAGGGAAATCAGAAACATTTTAAGACAAATGAAAATGAAAACACAACTCACTAGAACTTAGAGGATGTAGCAAAAGTTGCACTAAGAGGAAGCTGACAGCAATAAATGTCTATATATAAAAAAGAAGAAAGATCTCAAATAAGCAATCTACATTTGCCCCTCGAGGAACCAAAGCAAGAAGTAACTGAGCCAACCGTTAGCTGTTGTCATTTCTAATAAAGCAAAGTTTTCGGAGTCCTTCGCCTCCTGCACAGCCTGTCCCCTCTTCCGCTGCCTGGCCTCCCGGAGGCCTTGCCCTCATCCCCACCATGCAGGATTGCCATTCCTCCCCGCCGCATGGTGGCCTCTCACCACTCACCGATGCTCTTGACCTTCATGCTCAGTCAGTGTTTACTCCCTGTTCCTCGTTTCCTTGGGACCCTGTTTTGTGTGTCCGTTGGTAGCGGCGCTGTTGTGGGATCACAGTGTCACTTCAGGGCTGCGGGTGGTGAGTGGCCTGCCTGTGTCCAGGTGAGAGACCCCGAGGGTGGCCTTGCCTTGTCCGAGAGCAGCCATTTCTGCCCTCCAGGCAGCGGCCACCACAGGAGGACGGACAGAACCATCCCGGAGTACAGAATTCGAGAGGGAGGTGGGGGGAGGAGATACAAGTTGGGGTGGGGAAAAGATAATGTTTAGAGGAACCCTAAAGAGATCCCAGATATTATTTCCATGTGTTAATACTGCACCTTTTCATGTTGGTGGCAAACAAACCCAGAATTTGGTCATTTTAGTATAGTTACCCAACTGAATAACAAATTTAATATTTGTTTTATTTTTTTATTTGGAATGCCTTTCTTGTTAAGGGTGGGTTTGATAAGTGATTCATATACATACTATAAAAAGGATAATTGATTTTATAGTGTTTTTTAAAAAGCAGTGCATTCACATGCAAATTTAAATGTGCTGCAGCTGCAGGTCTCACAAAGGAAAAATAGTTCAGAGAATTCAAAAATCAATTTCCTATTTTGCAAGGGTTTGTCCAGGCTGCTCTGACCCCCCGCTGGCCGCCTGGCAGACGAAGGCTTTCTACTCCGTGAGCCGCCTTGAGGATCAACAGAAGCTCCTCTCCATTGGAAAATATGGAAAGGACGAAATCACCACTTTTCCTCTTCTCTCATTCCTTACGAGCATCTCCCCAGCTCCAGGCTGTCCTTTCTGCTTAGCCCCGTCCACTTGCTCTGATCTCAGCAAAAACAAACAAAGAGCAAAGATCTCCATATACACATGGCTCCCGATCAGGCTTGGAATGAAAGAATGGGGAAGATATTCAAAAACTGTTCATTGTGTCTATGCACCAGGCATCCTAGGCATTAGCAACTGCAACACGCCCCTCCCCTCCTGGGGCTGATGGTCTACTGAGGGAAGAAATGCCAGAAAACATGAACAGTCACGTGCTATAATGTCAGACAGTGATGATGCTGTTTAGAAAAGCAGAGCAGAAAAGACAGAGAATGCTAGAAATGCTAGAACTGTCCTGGGATGGGGTGTGGAGGGGCCTCTGATTCGCAGTCTTGCCAGTAAGGCCCACCGAGACAAAAACAGAAGCCGTCCCTCCTGAGCCCTCTGTGGTGAGACTTTACAGGGGGCTTCCCCCCACATAGAGAACCCACCTGGGAGGAGGGTCGGGGGGAAAAAAGAAACCTGCAGATCACTTGTTTACACCCCCCTGGAGGGTGTGCCTGTGCTGAGAGGTGCGGATCTTGTCCATTTCCCTCATATGACACATGTTAAAAAAGGGCCACAGGTGTGACAGGACGTCCAAGCGCGCAAAGGTGGCTCCCGGCAGAAGAGTTCTCGCACCTGATCTTCCCCCCAAGTTCTCCACAGCACTTAACATTATCAACATCATCAACATCATTAAACAGCATCTTGTTCATGTTTTTGTTTAGGACAAAAAAAGATGAAAGAACTCTTGCATCTTATCCTTGGTGTCAATTATTTTTGTTAACAGTTTGGAACTTCACTGGATTACTCTCAGGTTTCAACAGGTGAGACAATGACTGATAGGCTGTAATTTCTTACAAAAGTGACTAGGGAAGAAAAACCTGCTGTGATTTGTGTGCACACCTCGGTATGAGAGCACGCCCACTGCAGAAGGGCTCAGGGCTCAGTTCGCTTAGCACTCCTTAAACATCGTTGCTGGTTCCTAAGAGCTTCCAAGAGGGCACCGGTCTAAGTCACGCATCTCCCTGAAGCATCTCACTTCTCCCAGCTTGTAGGAAGACCTCATGAGAAGGAATGGAAGAAACATTCTGGTTGAATCTATTTGTTATTTTACAATGTATACATGAAATTTTAGAAATATTAATTTGAAGGTAACATATGAATGTATAATAATTTCTAATTTTAAATAATTTCAAGCTTATAAAATTTAAAACTTAGGAGTTTCCAGAGGGGACTATCCCTCTATCAAATTGTGTTTTTACTACCTCTTGCATAATAAATAAACCCTGCTGTTCGGAGCTTTTGTAGCTTTGGAATTTTTATCACTTTTCCCCCCTCTATTACTGAGCACCTTGTCTAAGTGAGACACCACGGCTTTCCTGAGCAGGCTTGCTGGGAAACCCTATGAATTCACTTTGTTACTTGCACAACTGGCACAGAGAGGTGAGATAACTTGAGCAAGGTCCCCCCGCTAATAAGTGGCAGAACTAGCCAAGAATTTTGGCAGCCTCATCCTAGAAGCGATGCTCTCAAAAGCAACGTTCCACAGCTCCTCAAAGCCAGACCAGTGGATTAAAGTACGCTTCAGGGGGAGCACTTCAAGAAATACGGGGGCAGTGCCAAGGTCGTAGGCACAGGCGCAGGGGGTTTTCAGCAACAGCAAGCAGAAAGGTTGCTCTCCATTGGTTTTAATAATGAAGGTCCACACAAAACTTAATTTAAACAATACTTCTAGGACTAAAACAAAAAGCATTTGGGAAAAGCGAAACGGATAAAGACTTGTACTTCTCTAATAATCCTTGCTTATGCCATTGTCTGTACTGACTACATGTAATTTTAAGTTGTGTTAAATTTAGTCAGTTGAATCGTTACAATTTATGTCCCTGAAAATAAACCACAATAATTATGTCAACATAAAATGCCATTTTTTCCTGTATTGCCCTGTCCTGTGAGACATGATAATTTCTGGTTAGCAAAAAGACTTTACTGGAGATATGATACTCGTATTGTTCAAAACGAAAGGCATCTGCGACGTATAAAAACGGGGGGCTTGAGCAGGTGGAGCTTCTGGTTAAGTGAACATTTGTGTTGGATTAGTCTTTAGAGAAAGACTTTTGTTCACAATGTTTGAAGCTTCTCCTTTGTGTTGGTCCATCAAAGCCGAAATCTGATGACCTTTTGGGGCATTGGAATCACTGTCCTAGACCTGAGTCCTCACCGCCTAGAATCACGGTGCGGCTATGGCAGGTGGGGCGTCTGCCGAATGGGTGGATGGAGGCTGAGCCCCAGCACGTGGCCTGGAATTTAAAGATGCCGGTTTATTTGCTTTGGATAAATGCCTGCTATTCATTGCCTTACGAAGTGCCGTTATTACAAAGACAGAATTCATTTTAAGGGGGAAAAAGCCTTTGGCTCAGTTGCCAGGACGGGCAAGCTTTTGTGTGTCGCTTCATTACCACATTGCTCGCGTCCGTTCACTGCTCCTCACCCGACTGGTCCACACGAGAGGATCGTGGGACGGGTAAGCTAGGTTCGGGAGCTGTGCTCCGACCTCTTAGCTGTCACACCTGCAGGAGTCTCATGTCCCTGCTGTGTCTTGTACACTAGAACATAAACCAGATGCCAGGGGAGACTGGGGACAGCAGCAGGTGATCGTGGTGCACACGGGCCGAGGGAGGAAGCCTGGGCTACACCTGAGAAGGATCCTTCCAGTCTCATCGAACCTTCCTCCTAGTGGGTTCGTGTGGGTGTGCTGCAGCTTAAAAGGGGATTTTCCACCTTAACTGGAAATAGGGGCTTAGACAGTAGAATTTCTGTAACTGAGACAAGAGCAGCATGTCCAGTTGTGGTGGCTGATACCGACACCATCTAAGAAGAGACTTCCTGGCCTATCCCAGGGAGCTGGCTGCTCCTGGCCAACGTAAACAAACAGGTGGTGTCGCCGCCATGATTTGCACTGGTAAGTGTTAACCTCCCCCCAGCCTGCGCCCCTCACACACGGCAGGCGCCCCGCCAACATCTCTTGCTGAACAGACCTGACCTCACACTGGATCATCTTCTTTGCTTGGTTCGAATCCTTTATCTTATGAAAAAGCCCTGAAAGAAACACCAAATAGTATTGCCTTTAACAAACCCTTTAACAAAAGAAATACTGTTTATTAGGTAGAAGAGAGGAAGATTATTAAGGAAATCATTTCACTTGCTAAGTTTTGCAAGAATATTACCCATCATATAATATAATAAAAATAAGAAAACAAAAACTAAGTGCCTCTTGGGAATGCTGTGATTAGATATTATTTTTCAGAGAATTCTGGTTAATGCTGAACATTTGTTTTCCTTGCAGTTACAATTGCGGGGGACGGAGTTAGACAGTGATTTCTCTGCTCTTGTGTTTAATAAGCAAAGATGTCCCATCTGCTGTCAGGGAGCTCTTCCCTGGGAGGAAGGTGGATCCAAAACAGAATATGTAGGGAAACTGATTTTGAAAATGCACTTCTCTGATGTGACTCTGAAAAGTGACTGAGCAGTCTGGTCCTTGTCTTTTCTTTCCTCGTTTTTTTCCTTGGTTGTTGTTATGTCATTAATTTTTGGGAAACACAGCAAGTGGTCACGTTGAGAACCACAGGAGACACAATGGGCAGCTGTCTCTACAGCCTGCCTGCTGTAGGAGGCCAGGTCCCAGCTGAGCGGCTGCTCAGTGAGGGCGCCTGCAAGGTAGGTGTGAACTGGAGGCCTCCTCCTCACACCTCCCACAGGCCCAAGTTGATGCTGGTGCCATGAGGGGTTACCGGAGGCCTGAAACTCAGACTCTCTGTCCTCAGTTTCCCCATCTGCAGAATAGCAATGGCCACGCCACATTTACACTCTCCATGTGATAGTGAGCTGCAGACGGGGTGGGTGATGCTGAAGGCTTTTCAACGGTCAGGTGCCCTGCCAATATCATATTACTCTTATCAATAAACCATGCTGACCCTGGGAGGGTAACAGAGAGCTGCCCCGGCCTCATTTTGCAGTGAAGTCCTTGGCTGTTCTCCCTGCTCAATCCACAGAGCGGAGAGGCAGGAAGTCCAGGCATCTGGGGGTGCAGGTACTTGGAAGGGAAGGGGTGCACTTTGGGAAGGCGCCCAGAGGAGCTTTCACTTCAGGTCAGCTTTGCTGACTGCCCTCTGTGATTGGATCAGTAACACCAGGGACCCCCAGGTCGACAGAGCAAATTACTCCATGTGCAGATTCTGTTAGGAAGAGACGAGAGGAGGAAACGGGGAACCAACCTCTACCACAGCTGCGTTCTCCTCCTGCCCTCTGGCCTCGCCCCCACCGCCCCTCTAGCTCCCAAATGCCCTAATAGTCTCCCCTCTTTTCAAGCCATGATTCCGTGATGAGCCAAGAGCACATCCTGCAGTCCTGACGGGTGGGTGCTGGGCTGTGAGCGGGAGGCCAGCCTCCCCTGCGTTTGCGCCCACGCTGCAGCCAGCTCCAGGGCACGTGGAGCCGAAAGCCCCTCCCCTGAGGGGGGTTGCGGCTTGGGCTGATGCTCCCGCAGGCTGCAGCTAGGATGAGGTTTTAAGTACCTTGCCTTTGTTCAGTGACAAGCCTCATTTTTGACTTAAGGCAGTTTCCCCCAATGTCAAGTCTAAATCAGGAACCCCATTTCAAAAGGGAGCACCTTGCCTCATACCTCCCATGCATTTTCCATTAATGTTGTTTTAATGCCTGATTGGTAGGGAATAAAGTTACATCTGCCAGACCCCAACTCCCACAGACAGAGATGGCACCACCAGCCACCACGTCACCTTGTTTCCCTCACTGCCCCGGCACGCGGCTCTCGCTCTGTCAGAGCAGCTGTGACCTGGACTGAGTTGTCCTGGAGATGTTCCCGACTCTCCCATATTACGTGAACTTCTCGAGGGCAGGGACCTTCGCGCTGGTTTCTGTTCCTAACTCTCAGCATGGCATCTAGAACTATAGCAGGGACCAAAGAAATACATTTTGAATTAAAATGAATTGGCTAGAATAGAGGCTGTTAAAAGAATATTTCGAAAACCTTTGAAAGTATATGCTAAAGAATTGCACTTGAAACAAATTATATAAAACATTAATAACTGATCTAAAATACCAAGTGCCCTGAGGATGTACAATTTACCCAACTTGTGAGAAAATCTCATGCGGTTTCAAACTATCCTTCCTTTGATATTTCATGAATGTACCAATTTTATGTGAAAAGCCCTGGATAGAAATCTCACAAACAGATCATAAATCACTTTGCAACTTCCAGAACCAAGATCTATATTCCAGAACGGAACATAGAGGACGTAGAGGAGAGTGATGTCAGGAAACACATCATTTTACCAATCTTTTTAAAGACAGGTGCAACAAGCCCCCCTTTCGCTGCATTGTCAGTGGTCTAAATAAAATGTGTGCTAACGAGGCTGTACAACATCGGGTCAAGGTTCTGCTAGGTGCGCACTATCACTCAGGAGGCCAGTCACTCAGCACACGTTAATTAAATGCCTAATGTGGAAAAAGCATGAGGCGGGGGTCGTGCAGAGGCCACTGCGGTATTAGGCCCCGTTTACCATATTAGCATGTAACGACTAGAAATAACTTGAGTCGGAGTGTAATTCAGTGTTAGATTCTACATTAGAAAGGTGTGGAGAATTTGGAGGGTGGTTAAGGAGGAGCATCATCGTAGAGCTAGAGCTGGAGCTGACGCTGCATCTGGAACAGCAGGACTTGAACAGGAGGGCGGGGGAGAGGAACAGGAGCCTGGGCAGGGGCAGGGGTGAGGTGAAGACAGTCGCTGGCCTGGGTGCTGGGTCACAGGGAGGACAAACTTGAAAAGCAGGAAAAGGATTTCATGTTTGAAACGACAGAAACCAAGGAGCCTCTGCAGGATTTTAAGGAGGGAAACTCTCTAAGGAAAGTGGTGCTGAGGAAATCTGAATGTGGAAGCAGAGGCCAGGACACAGGTAGCAGAATGTTAATCCTATTTATAATCCATCTGTTTTTAGAATAGGTTACCGTAGCTGAAACTGCAGGAAGGCAACCTCATCCTTCCCAGGGAGCTTCCTCACAGGAACTGGCAGACCCTTCTCCACTTGTTTGTCAATGACAGCCCCAAGAGGTCCATTCAGACCCCCTGCTCAGAAGGGAACTGGTGCCAGTCATTCCAGGAGGGCTTGGTACCCCACGCACTGCTGGTAGTACCACAACACTTCCCACTAAGCCAGTGTGTGGAGGATACACTTAGGGAAGAAAGTCATCGAGAAGTAATCCAGGAGGTGACAAACTTGTGATACCGGAATAACACTGTGTTCTCCATGATCTCTAGGAACCAAAGAGGAATGCAATAAACAAAACCATGCAGTTTATTTATCCTAAAAATTATTTATGTATATAGACTGTGCAGTTATATTAATCAAAGTCATGCATTCCATTTTTACAAGCTCCAAGCAGTACACCACAAGCTGTATCAAGTTGTGACTCTGCCTGTGACCCCTCTGGTCACCCAGAGAAGCCCAGGCTCCTGCACTTAACTGTTGGAGTAGCTGCTGTGCGCCAGCACTGCACTGGCCAAGGTACAGAGGGGCGGGGCAGAGAAGTGACAGCAACAAAGCTCCTATGGTGGCAAGTGCCTCACTGGAGACCTTCTGGTTGGGTTTTTAATATTCATCTTTATTCATTTTATGCTGATTTCTTATGAAGTACCTCACAGTAAATAATAAGTGTGTTGGCCTCCCTGTGATGAGAGCCGACGGGAATTTTGCCTACATGAGTAGTCAGACACCCCACAGGTGAGCAACGGAGAAATATTATTCTCTGTTCATCCAGGGAAAGTAGGCAGCTCCTATTCCCTCCTGCAGTGTAAATGTGGTCCTCATTCCAACCTTTGGTATGTAAATACATCTTTCCAGGGGCCTTCAACCCCCAGGTGTCTGGCCTTCCTACCTTTTGAAATGTAAATGACCAGGAAGATCGCACTCCCATTGTCCTGGCTTGGGGGCTTCACCAAGGGACCCAGTTGGGGCTTTAACCATTTGGCCCCTGAGAGATAGAAAAGTTCAGAGCAATTAACTACATAAAAGGCTACAGATCTCATTCACTTGGGACCTAGGGCAATTAGTCCCAAGGGGAGACTGAGGGAGGTGGGGAGGAGGGAGGAATTTCATCTAGGGAGGCCAGGGAGAAATCTAGGAAAGTTTTATTTCCCTACATTCATGTGAACTATTCCAATACTCCTAGCATTTCTAAAAGCAAGGTCTTACTATGCCCTTGTCACTGTCACAGTTCCCTCCTAGGAACACAAATGCATAAAATATATTCCTGGCCACCACAGTCCAGCTCCAGCAGATCAGAGAGGAGGAAAACTAGGGCCTGTGACTCTCCCAAAATGGCACAGCTAAAGAATGACAGAGCTGCGACCAGACTACAAACCTGGTGACTTTATGTTTGGAGCCATCTCCTTGAGGTCACTTATCTCCAGTGCTCCTGGAGGTGCACGCAGACAAGCGCTAAGCAAACGGACTGGACAGTTGCTTTTAGTGGACGTGTGGAGAAGGGGAGGGGGAATTTGCTGAATTCCTGTAAAACTGAATGGGTTCCTACGCAATTACTGATGTGAAAACAAATCACTGAAAGACACAAATCATAATTCAAATGCCGTGGCCTTCCTTGAGCTACAAATGGAGTTACATCTGATCTTTCTTCACTTTCCTTCTCTGCTGGTGTATTTGGGCAGGGGCTACTCACAAAACCAGTTTTAGTTCTACACGCAAACTTGTCTCACCCAGGCAAATATTAGATGCTAATTGGTAAGCTTTCCCCACGTACAAAAGACTTGGGAAGTGATGTGGTACAAGTAACGTGGACATCTTTTACGATATCAGCACCATGTGAAGATAATTTGTGACCATGATTACTACTCATGTGTCAGAGAAAACTCTCAGGCTGCTATCTTAACTTGTCCTCTACACGCCTAAGAAATTTCTTAAAGAGGGTGGGGTGAGAGTGATTTGTTAGTATCGGGATTTAGAGCACTCCCTACTCAATCAATTAACACATTTGTATTTTAATGAAATAATGACTTAACTAAAATCTGTAAGTACTTAGCTTTCTCCGTGGACATAACTGGAGCAGATTATAAACTAGGTACTGACCTACCGTGAGCCAGGTACTACAGACACGGCTAAGGATAAAATTCAAAGTCTGCCCTGAAAAGATTGACCTGCAATTGGGGCGGTGGGTTTATAAAGAGCTCATCAACAGTGCGGTAGGTGCCATGCGGGGTAAGCACAAGCTGATGGCTGAAGGATGAGGCTGGGGGTCGAAGCTGTAGGACTTGGGGATTAATGATTGGATTTGGGAAATGAGGAAAGAAGAGATATAGAAGTTGGGTCTTGTATTTTTGAGTTGGGGGAATAGGTGGTTGATGGTGTTTAACAGAAGGAAGTTACCCCTCTGTTTCCCTACCTCCTGTAACTGGCAGAGAAGAATGGGGACAAGAACTGCTTAAACAAAAACACGAAGGCAACTTTTACTCTGCCTATACTTACACCTAACCCCAAAGAAGGCCAACATGACTGCCTGCCCTGCCAATGCCAACTAAGGCCCCAAATAACTCACAATCTGGGAGAGTCTTCCTTTTTTTTTTTTTTTTTTACCAAAAAAGAGAGATCATGTCTATGAAACATCCTTAGTGAGTAACTAATTGTTTCAGAAATGGAAGTTTAGATATTATCACAGTACAGCTGTCAGGGCTGGGGAGAAACTAGCTCAGGACAATCTGCACACTGTGTCTGAATAATCGCAATGACCTAAACTTGTGAAGTAAACTAATGCTGAGCTACGGAGACTCCTCGACCTCTCCCTTGCCTCGAATGATAACTGAAGGCACGATACACCCCACCTACCTCTAAAGAAAGTAAAAAGTGCAACCTTAACAATAAAAAAAACAATAAAATTCAAGTAGTTAAAGAAAAGAATGGAAATGAACATTTCCTGGATGTCTAACATGTGCCAGGGGCTACGTTCATGTTGTAGATTTAATCTTCAGAACAACCTGGTGTTATCCTCATATTTTACATATAAGAAAACTAAGGCTTAGAAAAACTGATTAGCTATCCTGGGATCATACAAATATTCAAGGATTCGAATCTCATTCAGTCCATTTTAAGACCTTTAATTTTCCCACAATGTCACAAATCTTTAAGAATACATCAAACAAAGCTTGCAGACATGGAAACAGTTTGGGCAAGTTTCTACCTGCTTGGGGTTTTCTTTTATGTGTCCTTGACCATGCCAGGCTTAACAGGATCTAGGTAAGAATTGCCCAGGTCCCAGCCTCCGTAGTACTGGAAAAACAATCATTCCAAGCGTAAGTGGAACCCTTCCTATGAATTCTCTGCTTGACAATGTAACAAGAAGTAGGGGAGTCAAGCTATCCTCACAGGCACCCCTACAGCACCTATATTGTTTCCACTTTTGATATCAACACTCTGACACCAAAAGTAGTCACTGGAATGACTTTATTTAGATTATTTCACTTATATGTAATTTGTAATCATAATTGATTGACAAAAATATATTTGCAACACGTGGTAGATTGCAAAATGGCTAAAATTATTCCCCTTTCTGTACCCGCACTCTTTGCAATATGATTTCCTGATTATTCCCTCAGAAGATGGCATTGATTTTCCCGACCATGGAATTTGAGATGGACTTGTGACTTATTTTGTCTATCAGAATGTGACAGAAGACACTATGGTGTTCTGGTGCCAAGCTTAGGCCTCAAGGAGCCTAGCACACTTCCACTCTCTCTCTAATCCCTAGAAATACAGCCTCCTGGCAGAACAGACTGACCACAGACACATGGGGAGGCACCGCTGAGATCAGAAGAGTTGCCCAGCTGAGCTCAGCCTAAATTTCCAGCCCATTGGATGAGAACTGAGTAAATTGCTGGTTTTTGAGATAAGCTTTGGGGTGAACTGCTAGGTAGCAAAAGCTGGCCAGTATACCCTTTAAATGAATTATTATTATCTTCTGTCCTGCCAGAGTCAAACTTGTTGCTTTGGGATATTTGGACAAGGGTAAAAAGAGGTAAAAAGCAAGACTGAGCCTTCCCTGAAGTAGCATAAAATCTAGTTAGTGATTAAAAAACACACATGCATACCCAATTAATAATGAATCAAGCAAGACAATAGACAATTATGTGATAAAATGGCATGTTCTGATAAGCCCAGAGGAGGCAGAGATAAGTAAATGGAATAAATCAGCTTATTTTCTTACCTAGAAGTTTTTCAATTTCTGCCAACATGGATCATCCAAGCAGCTACCTTTCCTTTGGGGAAAACTTGGCTGATGATTACATTATTGGTAACAACCGACTCCGTGATAGCCCATGCCCTGTGATGTCTATCCTGTCTCATCTGCTTGGGTCTGGCAAGAATAGATATCCTCTAAGTATCTAAGTTAATAAATATTAATGTGGAGGAATTTTAATCCATCATTTATTTTCACCATCTGCATAATATCCTCTCAGGTAAAACTAATAAAAGCTTTACAAGATTTGAAATTCAACGAAATCTCCAAACAGAAATGCCATGAAAACAGGATGGAGATTAATTGGAGGAGAAGCACTGATTTTTTTCTTAGGAAAACCTCAAAAGAATTTTTATAAAATGTGACTAAGGCATCCAGATCTCAGAAACCCATTCCATTTCCACATGTCCCTAAGAGAGGAGCGCTCAGTCTTTTTCTGTGAGAAGGTGGAGAAGATATTCCTTCTTTCTTATTCCTCCCAAAGCAGTATGTGGTAAAGATGTCACCACTGCTATCCAAACCCCCAAATTAATGGAACATGCCAGGAACACATATATGGGAAAATAATAGAAGCTGACAAACCAAGAACCGTGGAATCAGAACTCATTATCATCTGCTGATCCATGGGGATTTTGCTCCAGAGTAAATTTACAAGGAAGTTAAGCTCCTACAAGACCAGGGATTTTATCTATTTGAGACGCTGATGTGTCCAAAGTTCCTAAAACAGCGCCAGGCACATAATAGACACTCTTTGAATACTCTGCATGACCGAGCACCACAGAAGCCACCATACTCTCTACAGCCACAGGGACGATGCTATTTATTTTTATGAGTTGCTGGGAGTTAAGGATATTTAGAAGGGGAATCTCAAATGCCTAAGTAGGTGGCACATTATTTTAACAATGTCAAAATCAATTTATTAAAAATGCTAACACATATTTCTATCTTTGCCACACACTAAATACCTTTATATTAAATATTAGTAAATGGCAAAGATATATATGTATATATGAGGGCATTTAGTGTGTGGCAAAGATCCTTTTCTATGCAATGGGGTAAAAAAGATGGATTATTAATAAATATCCTTAAAACTGGCTAGTCATTGTCAAATAAAAATAAAGCTCTCTCTCTACCTTATTTCTTATGTAAAAATAAAGTGTTGAAGAATCACTTTTATTTATCAAAATGTAAAATAATGTAAAAGAATACAAAAATTGATGATATATTTATAGTTTTTGAGATCAGTCAAATAACTTAGTGCTCCTCGTCCTTTGCCTGAATTGGAACATAACGGGCGGGGGGGCGGGGCTACAGTGGAAGGCACGTGTGCTCTGAGAGGTGATGGAAATGGTCACAAGGATAACTAGTAATTCTTACACTAATAACATAAGCTTAGAATTTTTTAAATGTCAGGCTCTCATTAAAAAGTAGATTGTATTTTAATAACTGCAGACAGTTGCAGTTTGGCTGACATGTCAATTCAAATATCCACAGAAAGTGAATGTGGAAAACCTATGCTTTTTGGTGGCATGGATGCTTTACCCAATCTTCCTAGATAATAGACAATAAACATCTATTAAGGGCCTTCTATGTACCATAATAATATTTTAGTACAAGTCTTCAGAGAGTTATTCTTTCAACCATTTTTCTCACCACTTTGTTGAGATGTGATTGACATACAAAAAGCTGTACATATTTACACATGTGCACATGTACACGTTTCAATGAGTTGGGGATAAGTGCACACCTGTGAAACCATCACCACCACCAAGGCCATAATCATAGCCACCACCCCCCAAAGTTTTCCCCCACTCCCTTTATTATTACTGTTGTGATAGTTTTATGGTGAGAACACTTACCATAAGATCCACCCTCTTAGCAAATGTTCAGTATACAATATGCTATTAGCTATAGGCACTATGCTATACAACAGATCTCCAAAACTCACTTATTTTGCATAACCAAGACTCATACCTTCTAATCATCACTTCCCTATTTCCCTCCTCCACAGCTCCAGCAGCCACTATTCCACCCTTTGCTTCTATGCGTTCAATTATTTTAAATTCCATGTGTAAGTGAGATCATACAGCTTTTGCTTTCTGTTTCATCTCTTCTTAAACTTACAACGTCTTAGGATATATATGAAATTCTCTCCCTATCTCCTCTCCAGTATTTATTCAATTTCCATATCTCTTGGGAATAGATATATTGCGTAATTTTTAAAAGGTGGTTATGTGGTCCACTGAATAAAAGAATCATTTAGATATCTTGACAAGATTACAAATAAATTCTAATGGAGTCCATTCAGACATTAAATGTTGATGAATCATAAGGTTATTATGTACTATCTGGCACTTGGGACTCAGTATCTGATAGGTGAATGCTTCACATTGACTTTTTATTCAATCCTAACAGCCCTGCAAGATCTTTATTATTATTCCCATGTTTACAGATGAGAGAATTAAGACTAATAGGCAGGATGGTAATTTGCTCAAAATCATATAATAAGGCTAGTCATTTGCCTTTGATGCCCAAGTAGCGGTGGCGTCTTGGGGTTTCCTACTCACAAGAATGGGGGCAGCACATACAGACACTGAAAACCAGCACATGCAGGGAAATACTAATAGTTCCTGGTTTGTCCCTGCATTTCTGCCCCTGTGACTTCTTCCTACTCCACCCAAATCATTATGGACAGCAGACACCCTCATCCACACACACGCTGATTGCAGAGTTCACATAATATTCGGGACTGCTTAAGCTCCAACCCAGCCCTATTTTTTTCTTGAATTTCCTTGATAAAAAAGTGAAATGGCCATTGTAACTTGGAAATAAGAGGAAAAGCCAAGCTATTTGAATTTTAAAGTCCACATATAACAGATCAGAATTAAGAAAAGCCATATAATCTTCAAGAGACAAAATGACTCTCTGACTGGCAAGACAATAGAAAATCTAAATATATGAATTAAATATAAATGAATAATCTGTGAATTAGAATGAGAAAGTCATTTTAGGCAAACGTCGGGGTCTCCCATGAAGGCACTGAGCAGGGGAGAGGAGATTTATACAGCAGATTATAAATTTAAATGTAATCATATATGTATACACGATAGCATACACTACTTGAACAAATATTGAAAACCCTATAACACGAGTATTAAAAGTCCTATAGCACATTTCTTAGTCCCATTGCAGGAGAGAACCATTTTACCCCCTTGCAGCTTTCATTCCTCTGTTGGTTATTTCCATATTGTTAAATAATGTATTAATATTTCTTGAATTTTTATTGACTTCTATTTGCAAGAGCTAAGGATTCAGCACAACTGTACTGATTTCCATCTTCTGTTCATTCTAAGTTCCTATAATTGCATCACTGCTTTTTAGTTCCTCGAATTGGTCCTATCTGAAACTTAAATAAATTAAGTCTATATCTTTTTTGTCAGCTTTCATCAGTGTCTTTTGAACCCATACTTTGAGATAGTATATTTGTATCCCTTGTTAACAGAAAAAGCTCTAAACACTGTAAAATAACTTAAAGAGGTTTATTCTGAGCTGAATATGTGTGGCTGCACCTGAAGAACATGGTCTCAAGACGTTTTCAGAGCATGTGCCCAAGGAGGCCAGGTTACGATTTGGTTTTACACATTCATAAAGATGGGAATTCTACGTAAAACCATAAATCACTACATGGAAAGTATACACTGGTTTGTCCCAAAAAGGCGGAACATCTCAAAATGGGGGCTTACAAGCCATAGGTGGGTATTAGGGATTTTTTTAGTTGGCAATTGGTTGAAAGAGTTAAGCTTGGTCTAAAGACCTGGAGTCAGCAGGAAGGAATGTTCGCATTAAGGTAGGGGGGGGTCTTCTGTCACATGATGTTACAGCAGCGTTAGGTTGGAAAGTAAGCCACATTATACTGGCTTAATAAAAACCCATTTGATGATACCTTATTGTTTGCAGGTGTGACTCACCAGACCTCTTGGAAAGGAATTCAGACAAGAGAAAAAAAGTCGGAGTTCAGTCCTTACTCTCTATTCTCAAATTCTGTGTACTGTACCTTTATATTTTTATCATCAATATTGTTAATATTTACTCTCTTTAGGATCCACAATTAAGCTTTCTAGGCTTTGTTTGTAACTTGATTCTATAATTTGAAAAATCAACAACATAATCACAAATATGGGAGCTCACAGCCTTTCCTAGAATTCCAATGTCAGAATTCTTATTACTTAAAACTATTATCTATAGGGTTAAGGTGAAATGCAGTCTTCATTCTTCCATTCCAACAATTGATTAAGGTCTCCATGTTGTGTTTTAGTTGACTGGACATTAAAACTATAATTTTCTTGTATAGTTCTTTTTTTTTTTTTTTTTAAGTTCATCTACACTTTATGTCTTTGCCTTCCCCAAATGCAGGTTAAAGGCGTGCCCTTCCCTCCCTTTAGTGCTCCCCGTGTCCTTTAGTTGTAGATTCGCCCCCCATCCCCCTAATCCC
>CAUYSK010047364.1:0-35867 GCA_963575035.1 Avahi laniger | reverse complement strand
AATGGACCCGCTCCTGTCTCGGCTCCCCACCGCTCGGCAGTCTGCGCTACCGCTTTGCTCCGACTTCTGGCACTTCCCTGCCTGCGTGGGAGTGGGGTTTGGTGAAGGAAGAGTCGTCTTCCTGTGAGTCAGATCTCTCTGCCCCGGGCCAGCCCACCGCGGGCGCGGCTGACCCGCGCTGCACTTCCTTTTGTCCCACTCCCTCCGGGTGTTTCTACAGTTCTCCTTACTTTATCAGCCGGGCTGCTTGTCCCTTGCTGCTTCTTTGCAGTTTCGCAAAGCCGATCCTGTGGGAGAGCGCCTCACTCGCGTGTGGGTGTCCATGTTCTTCACCTCCCGCTGTGGGAGCAGAGAGCCAGGAGGTCTCCCCTAATCCGCTATTTTTCTCCCCCCTCCCAATGTAAGATTTAACTTTAAAAAAATTTTATGGTATGTTTATAAAAATGAATATTTTTGATTAGGTGAAAAGTTCTCTATCGAATAGTTGAAGCTTATTATTTATATTATTCACATCATTGATATCACTACATATTTTTTTCTGGAAAATATATTAACTTCTAAGAGGCCATGTTAAAATCTATATCTAAAACTGTTGATTTATCTATTTCTGCTTACTGCACACTCATTTGTTGATTGATATATTTCTCAATTGTTTCTGGTTTTGTAACTCTCTTCTTTATCCCTTATGATAGTTTTTACCTCACATTTTAATACGTTTTTTTGGTGGGGAGAGACAGTCTCACTCTGTTGCTCAGGTAGAGTACAGTGGTGTCATCATTGCTTTCTGCAGCCTCAAATTCCTGGGCTCAAGTGATCCTCCTACCTCAGCCTCTTGGGTAGCTGGAACTGCAAGCATGTGTCACCACACCCAGCTAATTTTTCTATTTTTGGTTGAGACAGGGGTTTCACTCTTGCTCAGGCTGCTCTCACACTCCTGACTCAAGTGATCCTCCTGCTTCAGTCTACCAGAGTGCTAGGATTACAGGCGTGAGCCACCACGCCCGGCCACATTTTAATTTTTCAGATATTATGATTGCCACCCCATTTTTCTTTTCATTTGAATTTTTTATCTATAATAAATTGTTGTACATATTTATGGGCTACCATGTGATGTTTCAGTGAATGTACACATAGTATAACGATCAAATCAGAATAATTACCATATCCATCACTTTAAACATTCATCATTTCTTTGTGAAGACAACATTCAGAATCTTTTCTTTCTAGATATCTTGAAATACACACATCATTGTTATTTGCTACAGTCACCCGACTCTGTAATAGGACACCAAAACTACTTCTTCCTGTTTAACTGTAACTTTGTACCTGTTGACCAACCTCTTTCAGTTCACACCTCCCACCCCAGCCTCTGGTAACCCCTATTCTACTCTCTACTTCTATGAAATCAACCTTTTTAGATTCCACATTTGAATGAGATGAAGTAGTGTTTGTCTTTCTGTGCCTGGCTTATTTCACTTGGCATAATGTCCTCCAGGTTCAACCATGTTGCTGCAAATGACATTATTTTGTTATTTTATGGCTGAATAGTATTCTTTTTTTATGTATATTATAGCATATATATTATACTATATGTTAATATATTTTCTTTATACATTAATCTGTAGAGGGGAGTTTAGGTCCATTCCGTATCTTGGATATTGTGAATTGTGTTGCAATAAACATGGATGTGCAAATGTCTCTTTGACATACTCATTTCATTTTCTTTGGCTGTGTAACCAGCAGTGGGATTGCTGAATCATACAGTAGTTCTATTTTTAATTTTTTGAGGAACCTCCATACTGTTTTCCATAATGGCTGTACTTATTTATATTTAACAAACAGTGTATAAGAATTTCCTTTTCTCCACATCCTTGCCAATGTTTTTTTTTTGTCTTGTTGATAATAGCCATTCTAACTTGGGTGAGGTGATATCTCGTTCTAGTTATGATTTACATTACTCTGATAATTAGTGTTGGTAAGAATTTTTCATGTATCTGCTGGCCATTGGTATGTCTTCTTTTGAGAGCTGTCTTTTGCCCTTTTTAAAATTAAATTATTTGGTTTTTTGCTATTCAGTTGTTTGAGTTTCTTCTGTATTCTAGATATTCACTCCATGGCAGATGCATAGTTTGCAAATACTTTCTCCCATTCTGTAGGTTATCTCTTTACTCTGTTGATTGTTTCCTGTATTGTACAGATTTTTAGTTTTATATAATCCTATTTGTCTGTTTTTGCTTCTGTTGCTGTGCTTTTCAGGTCTTATTCAAAAAATCTTTGCCAAGACCAGTGTCATGGAGATTTACCCCTGTTTACTTCTAGTAGATTCATAGTTTCAGGTCTACATTTATGTCTTTCCTCCATTTAGAATTAGTGTTTGTATATCATGAGAGATATGGGTCCAATTTCATTCTTCTGCATGTGGCTATCCTATTTGCACAGCACCATTTATTAAAGATACTGTTCTTTCCTCAACATGTGTTCTTGGCACTTTTGTTGAAAATCAGTTTGCTGTGAATGCATGGATTAATTTCTGGGTTCTTTATTCTGTTTCATTGGTCTATGTGTCTGTTTTTATGCCAGTACCATGCTGTTTTGGTTACTCTAGCTTTGTAGTATATCCAGTGTCCTATTACCCCAATCCACTAGGTTCTTTATTTTGATTATTTTATTTTCATATCTAATGTTTCCACTAGGCTTTTTGTTTTATAATTTCCTGTCTTTGTTTCATTTTATTTTCTCCTTGTCTCCTAAATGATTTCTGTCATGCTTAATTTAAAATCTTGAGTTGTCTGTTCCAATAATTGTACTTCAAATGGTATATGTTTTTCAGTTTGTTGACTTTTTAAAAAATAAAAATTACACTTTTCAGATGTTTTGTTTGTTATTAGAGCCTGTGAGTTCATGTTCCTCTGGGACTAACAGATATTCTCTCTGGTAATGTGTATCAGGTAGGGAATAAGGACCAGCTCCTAGTCAGTATCATCAAATTAGGAAGAGAAGAGCAAAGAAGCCCAGGAGCTACAGAATCCTCATTTATAAAACGTGCTTCCTGTTCTCTGGTAAGAGACTGATACTGAACCCCCTGGGAGAAGCATCACTGGAGGAGACAGTCTCCTGGATTATAATCCACAGCTCTGGTGTTTCAAGAGTTGAGGATGGGTAGTCAGTCAGTATATTTTCCAAAACTTTTTACCCCAGATGGATTTATGCAGTGCTTTGATATTTCATCCCTGTGATCACAAATGGCCCAAGTGATTGTTACTGAAATCTGTGAGTCAGGAAATGAGTATCCCAAGACAAAATGGGATGAGGCAAGAGCAGAATTTTAAAAAGCTTTCCTCCAGCCCATTCTCTCACTGCTGGCTCCTGAGACATATATGGCTCTTGGGCTTCAGCCACCCTACTCCCACACAAACCAGTTATGGCAGGCTGCAGTCTCTGGGGTTTTCTTATCTTTTTATTTGTTATTAATTGCTGCAATCTGTGTTTCCTTCTCGCATCTATAGTTTTTCTAGAGTTGATTTTGGGGGAGGGAGCCAGCAGTCTGTCCTAGATTAACTCTTGGCAGGAACCAGAGCTGTCTTAACAATTTCTCCTCTCATAGCCCCTGCCTTCATTAAAATTTATTCAGAGAGTATGAAGTAAATATTTGGGAGCTAATTTAAGAAGGCTATTTGTTTTCATTCAGTGAAAGTAAATTATTCAGGCAGTTAGGAACCCCTATTCATACTCTCAGTAGGAAAAAGAAGCCCCAACTGGGCAGTGATATTTAGCAGCAAAACTTTCCTTATCCTTTTCTATTTTTCCAAAAGACATCTGGAAAAAACACATTTTAAAATGGATGAGAGTGAAGCAGCTCGGTTGGGGGAAGGGCTGCTCCAGGTACCCAGCTCATCAACCTCACAGTGTAGCACATGGGGCGATTCCAAAGGTTTGCCGCAGAACTGCAGGCTTCCATCAATTAGGAAATCAACTCTTTTAGGCTTTAGAATATTTTTTCTTAATTTTTGCTCTGCTGAAGACTTACTAGTGTTAAATTAAATAAGCAGGAGGCCATTGGCCTGAGACTGTCTCCATACTTTGTGTTCCTACATAACAAACTGCAACCTAACTAGGTATGTAAACAAACCAAAATCTAATTTAATTGTATAACAAACAGCTGGTTCTCAGCTAATTATAAACAAATGAGTTTCAGCCAATTACAGGCAGCCAACTGATCAGATCATGCCCACTAAAGCAAATGCCTCATTACACTATGCTTAAATGAGGCAAATGCCTATCTGTAGCCAAACAGATGATTTATCTACTTTCTTTCCATGTTTGGCCTAGAAAAGCTCACCTTTCACACTGTGGGATAGAGCTCTCTCAACCTCTTCTGATTCTGAGTGATACCCAATTCATGAATCGTTCTTTGCTCAAATAAACTTCGTTATATTTAATTTGTCTAAAATTTTTCTTATAATACTAGTTATCTGCCACACTCTGCTTCATATTTTTACTTCCTTCTTCCTATAACTTCCTCAATTAAAAGAATTCTATCCATTAGTGATGATTACTTACTCTACATTATATTAATAATAAAGTCATTAGCATTCTTTGTTAATCAAAAACTATTGCTTTTATTACTTAAGTCATTTTAATGTTGGGTCAGAGAAGCCAACTTCTTTTTATTATCATTGTATTATTATTTTTTGGTGTATACAAATAGATTGTGTTATAAAGTACTTTCATAGGAATATAAATGCTTCAGAAAAACAGTTTTTAAGATTATTTTTCTTTTGCCATTATTAAATGTATAGAAGAAATAATGATTTTATTGCTTTAAGTCTATATAGCTATCAAGCAATGGTAATCTTTACTTTTTTTTGGTATAGAAGTAGGATTATATTGTTTTCTATTTAGATTTTAACACTTGGCATATAATCAATATCTTTCCATTTCGTGATTTTTTTCTTCCACAATAAAGTTTCCTGTTCTTAGGTGCTTAGGATGGCTCGAGGCTCCTTTTAATGGACAATTTAGTGCATTAGTTAAGATACTTTCAGTGGCAAGCACCAGGAAACTCTTGATTTATGGGAACATCTTCCATTGACATAGAAGAATGAGGATCTGGGGATGGGGTTACCTGTACCTGACTCACATGGACTCACATTTGTAAGGAAGAAGGAAAAATGAACTTTGGGTAGGCATTCAACATTGCTACAACAGAATTTATACAAAATTATTAGCTTTCAGTGAATGTGTCAATATTCTTGCAAAATGTGATGGACTTAGAGTAGGCATTATCAGATCTTCTCTGATAAGAAAAGTAGTGTAGAAGAGAAACACTTTGCACTGGCTCCCCTCCTCCCTGTTTGGGATGCTGAGTGCATAATGTTCAGAGCTGTTGCAGCTACCCTGTGGTCACGAGTGAACGCACTATTATGATGAGGACGGCAGGTGGGAAGAGTGGAAAGGGCCAGAGTCTTAGTTAATATTGTTGACTTGCTGAATCCACCAGGGCCACCTACTTCTGGACTTCTTGTCATGTAAGCAGTAAACATCTTCATGGTTTAGGCCACCATTAGTTGTGTATTCTGTTACTTACAGACAAATATATCTTAAATGAGACTAAGTATGGGTAATAAGTAAATTAAAGCATAACATCTCCAATTCCCTTCTTGATTTTAAATGCTTACAAGTACTAAATAAAATGTCAGCTAATCATTCCAAATTCAAATATATGAATTAATATTTTTTCACTATATTTTCACTTCTTTTCCATATATCCCATTGTGGTATAGATAGGACTGTTTTTGTGGGAGAATGCTTTGGGCTAGTGTTCTAGAACCTCTGTCTTAAAATGATGCAAGTTAGAATGGTGTTCCTAAACCTTGTTTTTGTCATACAACAATTGTTGATGTAAACAAAATATCATGTCCATTTATTCCTGGATACAATAAAATATATTACAGATAGTATATGTATGCTTAAAGCATTGTTTCCTGTTATTCCCAACTCTATTTATGTTACTACAGATGTTCTTAGTTTCAAGACTATTTGCTTCCTTCCTGCATTTAAATTTATGTGAAAGTTAAAATTCAATATTTTTAGAACTTAAAAAAAACATTAAAAATATTCTCTTTAATTTTCTATTTTTTTCTGAATCATGTAACTTGATAGTGGCAGAACCTATTTCTCTGAAAACTTCCCCCCACCCCCAGATTATGTGTTGGACAAAACCAGCAAAGAGAGCAGCAGCCTAATGATAACTAGAACAACCAAAATATGTCAGGTTTTAGAAATGTTTTGAATACTTCCCTGCTGCTGAATTTGTGGCTTCTATTGCCATTTTCATACTATTCATACTTCTAAAATAAAGTACTACCAAGGACATAAAAGTGTCGAGGATACACAAAAGAGAAACTCTGAATGATGTTGTTGGCAGATTCTAAGGTGATCCTCAACGTCCCTTACCTTGTGTAATCCCTCCCCTTTGAGCATAAGTGGAACCTGTGACTGTGATGAGATACTACTCTCATCATTATGTTACATTGTATGACAAAAAAGATGATCCCGGGTAAGCCTAACCTAATCATGCAAGTACTTTAAAAAGAGAATTTTCTTCGGCTGATTGAAGAAGAGGAAGTCAGAAAGATGTGCTCTGGATGGTCTGAATGAAAGTAAACATCCATATTGTGAACTGCCTATGGTGGCCATTTGTCAAAGAACTTTGGGTGTCCTCTAGAAGCTGAGAATGATCCCTGGCTAACAGCTATCAAGAAAATGGGGACCTCAGTCCTATAACCACAATGAAACAAATTCTGCCAACAACTAATAGGCTTGGAAGAGGATCCTGTGCTCCAGATGAGAAGAGTAGCTTTCACTGACACCCCGATTTCAACCTGATGAGACCCTAGCAGAGAATAGAGCCAAGCTGTTACTGGATTCCTGACCTACAGAAATTGTGAAATAATAAATTTGTGGTGTTTTAAGCCACAAAAGTTGTGGTAATTTGTTATTCAGCAAGCAAAGCTAACACAAATGGGAAAAGGGCAGTCATAGCAAAAGGGCAATTACAGTCCTGCATTTGTCCTCTGGTAATGACACCTCTGATGCACTATCCTCGCATGGTTCATTTCAGTAATGTTGGCTATCGTAGGCTGGATGTCTATATCCTGTGACTAAACATAAAATCACAGATTTAAAAAGCTGTTTGGAGTTTTCTGTTGTTTGGAACCTTACCTCTTACCCAAATATTCCCAATTAAATATAAGTAACAAGATGGTTATTTAGGCACATAGCAAAAGCAAGGGAATTCCATACCTTTTCTTGCCATTCCCTTCAGGACTCTTCCAAATTTCTAGATGGAGAAAGTAAAAATGGAGAACCCAAGGTGTTTCATTGCTAAGTAACAAAAAGGTGATAACAAACTCAGTTGCTCTCACAATCAGTAGAACCTAAGGTGTATAATATTTGGGATGAGAGTCCAAAGTCAATAACTTACAATATAATTGTGTATAAATATGCTGAGAAAGATAATAAATTTCACAAGTAAAAGACTAGAAGTCTTGGTAAAGCCTTCCAAAGAGATCTAAGACCTTTATGAACAAGTCCTAGAGTCTTGTCCTTACAGGTTAAATTGTGTCCTCCCAAAAAAAGATATGTTGAAGTTCTAACCTCCAGTACATCAAAATGTGACATCATTTGGAAATAGGGTTACTGCAAATATAATTAGTTAAGATGCAGTCATACTGGAGTAGGGTAGGCCTCTGATCCAATATGACTGATGTCCTTATGAGAAGATGGTTATGTGAAGACAAGAGTCATACAGGGAGAAAACCATGTGAAGATACAGGATTGGAGTGATGCAGCTACAAGTCACAAAACCCCAGAGATTACCTCCAAACTACCAGAAGCTGGGAAGGGCCAAGAAAGTGTTCCCTTACAGGTTTCAGAGGGAGCGTGGCTCTGATGACAGTTTGATTTCAGATTTCTAGTCTCTAGAACAGTGAGTCAATAAATTTCTTTTGTTTTGATTCACCCAGTTTGAGGTGTTTTGTTACAGTAGCCTTAGGAAACTAATAGACCTGCTAAGACCTTTACTGAATTAAAAACATCTGACCCACTTGCATCTGGCTGTAGGTGGTCTGAGGGTATTATGAGCAGGGGTCAGTCACACCACAGGACTTGGCAAGCTGCTAACAGCAAAGTGAAAGGTGGGACAGAGTTATCTCTTGGAAATGTCCCAGCCCCACCCTCACTTTTCCATACAATCTTTCAAGTTTCCAGAGGGCGTGACTTTGATTAACAGTTGAATACTTCATGAAGGGATCCACTTAAGACTCTTTAACTTGGTTAGCATTGACTTTGGGTCACAAAATGCTAGATCATTTTCCATTTATTAACACATTATACAGAAATCTATACCTCCTTAAAATTTTTAAATACTTTCTTGAGAGTAATTTTTTTAAGAAGTAATTTTTGAGAGTAATTTTTAACCACCAACATTTTTACTAATACAGTGAACAATATTTCTCAAAGTGTGTTTCATGGACTATCAAAAGATACAATTTAATGAAAGATTTCTGAGGCCAAATACATTTAGGAAATGGTGAGTTAAAAAAACTAAACATGTTTCTCCCTCCTTTCCTTCCTTAAAAGTTTTTTCATGGCTTTCGATATATTCATTTGTATTGGGAATTTCTAAGGAATAAAATAGAAATGGGGAGAGATTTGCAGGGTCACCTAAAGTTATCTTCATACATACATGTTTTATTTTGGAGGAAACATCCTCTGGACCATTGTTTCTCAAAATATACTTTGAGAATTGATAGTAGAATCATAGGATTTTTAGAGCTGGAATACAATTTGGAGGTGATGTATCCCAATCTTGAGACTTTAAGTTATCTAAAGTCACACTAATAGTGAATGGCAGAGCTGAAGCTCAGGCCTTCTAAAGCCCAGTATAGCGACTGTCAACCATTTTGTATTACTTACACTTAAAATTAGAGCTTTAAAAATTACATAAATTTGTTGTGTCAAAACAAAGGAATGAAGCTGGGGCTTTTCAAATTTTAATTAAATGTGAAACTGATGCTCTTTCTCTTATCCGAATAACATGCTCTAGAATGTCCTTTAGATCAGAACTATGCCTCCTTTTCACGAGAGGGAAGTGTTACCGTTGAATTTTGGCACTGTCTGTCCATGCAGAAGGTAATTCAGAAACAGATGGAGACCAGGAGGTCTGTGGATGGGAGTGAGGAGCGTGGGGGTGTGGGAGACAGAGAGAGAGAGAGCCTTCCAAATGAATGATATAGGAACAGCTGAGTCAAACCTGAGATTCATTAAAGTTTCCAGTTTCTGTCCTGAAATTTGGAAATATTAGCATTCTGAAGTTCCCCCAGAGGTTTCTACTTGCCTTTCCACAGACTGGGGAGGGAATGGCAAGCAGCCTTGTTCTATCATCAGTCCCAGAGAGCTCTTGCATCCCCAGCACTCATGCTCTGTGTGCCTGCCAGCAAGTTGATAACTCCAAGAAGCTGATCTCATCTTAGGCACTTGGGGAAAAGTATGTGTCCTAGGGCTGGGAAAATCTTTGTTAGCTCATTCTGTTGGGCGACTTCGGAGATAACTGTGACAGTCTCCTCAAATCATTTTCCATGTGTTTTATCTTCCTTACCTGACATGGGTATGCAAAATGCAATGATTAAATAGACCTTTGGAGAGGTCTGGGATATAGTCCATGATCTCATAACCATCAGTCTGTAGATCTTTAGAAGGACTACGGATGAAGTCCAAAGGTTCTGAGAATTCCTGAAATGGTATGCAAAATTTGTGACTAAGTCCATTCTTCTGGGAAAAAAGTTCATAACTTCATTAGAATTCCAAATGGGTTGATATCCCAGAAAAGTTTAAAAATTACTAGCCTAACTCTCCTAGCTTACACATTTGGGAAATTGAGTCTTGGAGAAGCTTAAATAATGAATGATGTTATTTAAGAATGAAGTCGTACAGTTTTCAGTGAAGGTTAGGCCTGTAGTACTCTTGTAATCCAGTTAAAATTAATCATCCAGCATTAAATGAGTGACTTAAAGAAATAACATTTCTCTATATTGGGGCATTCAAATTTTCATTTTGTTTTTTTCTTTAAATTTTTGTTTTTTAGAGACAGGGTCTCACTCTGTCACCTAGGCTGGAATGCAGTGGTACAATCACAGCTCACTGCAGCATCAGACTCCTGGCTTCAAGCAATTGTTCTGCCTCAGCCTCCAGAGTAGGGAGGGCCACAGGTATGTGCCACCATGCTTGGCTAATTTTTTTATTTTTTTGTAGAAATCAGGTCTTGTTATGTTGCCCAGGCTGATTTTGAACTCCTGGCCTCAAGTGATCCTCTTGTCTTGTCCTCCCAAATTTCTGGGATGATAAGCATGAGACACCACCCTTGGCCTAGCATGCAAATTTTGAAGAGAACCTGAATTCCTTATGGGGTTAGCTATCCCAAGATGAGATTCTAAATAATTGTCTGTGAGACATTCAGAAGTAAGAGGATAGAGTTACTACCTCTGCTATGTTGTTACGCACATTTTTTCATGGGCTCTTCTGCTAAGCATCTCTTCTTTCCTAGTTACTTAAAAATAATCATAATAAGGAATAGAAATAGAAGGGAAGTCTCATTTTGTACATGGCTTAGGTTCTGTATCAAAGTCTAACTAGGAGACAGTACAATCATTCTTGGCTTTTCAGCAAAGGAAATCTAATAAAGGGAGTTGGTCAAACAGTGATGGAAGAGAGCTCAGCAGCAGGGCATGGTGAAGCAATCCAGTGCATTATTGCACACTATTGCAACAGCAGCACACTACTGCTTCTCCTGTGTTAGAAGGAAAATGGAAAAAGCGCTGTTTTCAGACCCTAACATTTGGGGCTATCTGGAAGGATTTAGAACCATGATTGAAGGTGTTTAGTGGGGCTTTGAGCGACAAAGGAGATGTAGCCATTGCCAGTGGCACTACCAAAAGCAAAGAGACAGAGGGAAAAATACTCTGATTTTGCTACTCCTGCACTTCAATCTTCTGCTAGTGTCTCCCATTGGCAAAACATACCTGGAAGGCAGAGGGTAAGAGACCCGGGGAACTGTAGGTCTCTGGAATACAGGACATGATAGGAAATGGGGGTATAATGTGCACGAAAGCAAAGAGCAGTCACCTGGCACAGGTTCTAAACCTAACATGAAAAGCAAAATTGTATGGAGTTGAAACTGTGTTCAAAAGGCCCTTAGGAAAATGCCACCTTGGAGACGAGCTCACATCCCTCATGAAGTTCAGTACAGCCAGTTTTACCTCTGGTGCTGGAATGGAAAATTCTTTTTTTGATTGAGCAATAAATGACATATTTGGCTTTGCTCTGGGGTCATCTTGCATAAAAATAAAAGTATTTTAAAGGTAAAATCACTCAACTCAATGACATATCTTGAGAAGTTGCCAGAAACAGAGAAGAACAAAGGTAAAAGCAATTTCACATCTTCCATTTCACACTCAGTCAGAAATTTCTCTCTCTCTCTCTCTCTCTCTCTCTCGATATGTTGGTAGGTAGAAAGATATAGATATACATATGTAGTAGAATGGGTGGAAGAATTACCTATACTGTGTAATTACTATTTCTCTTCTCATCTTCCTCCTTTTCAACCTTTCTCTTTTTCCGGAGACCATGTGCTTGAAACTCATGTAAGGTAACAGTTGCTATAATGTTGCTCAATTCTATTGAATTCTACTGTGTGCCAAGTATTCTGCCTAGGGATAGAAATAAAAGATGACAGTTCCTGAATTTAAAGGACTTGTTTCAGTAGTTTATGCAGACTACTACCCAAAAGAGCAAAAGTCGCTCTATGAAAAAGACACTTTCCCTTTTTATAAATAGTTTTGTTTTGTATCAGAACAGAGTGGAAGTTTGGTTTACCTCTCATTGGGGGAACTTCAGGTCTTGTACCTGAAAACAAATTAGAAGTAGTTATACAGAATAAAATCAATAATTCAGAGACTAAAGTGTTTCACTTTTGATTAAACAGAAAGGCCCGAAGGATGCTAAAGAAGGGATATGTTCATGTTCGATTAAACCAATCTTTATGGAGTTTATAGTCTATCCAACACATTCCCTTGTCTCTGCCCATACACCCCTCTCCTTCCAGATCATTTGCTCAAATGCCTACTCAGACACAACCCTTTGCTTCATTATAACCAGATACTCCTTTGCTTCACTGTTATTTATGAAGTCCTTATTTGCCTTTGTTTATTAATAATTATCTAGCATTCATATAAATGTATCTGGTCAATAGAGAGAGAAATATATTATTTATAGGAAATATACTTACCACGAAATTAGTACTGATTGATCAAAACTTATGTGCACATACGGAGGTAACATTCACCGGGTGTTGGGTAGCTGGGTGCGGTGTGTGCTGTCTGAGGGATGGGCACAGTTATAGCTCTGACTCTGGCAGTGCAAAGACAATTTATGTAACCAAAGCGTTTTACCTCCATGACATTTTGAAAAAAAAATTTAAAGATCAAATATATAATTTTCAAATTTATCTTATCACTTAATTTTGCTCATTGTTCTATAACTCAAGAGTTTCAAATAAATAAAAAACAGTAAAGTTTAAAGTATCAGAGATCTTTCACTAAGAAATCAAAAGTGCTTGGATTAAATAAAATCTCTTAAAATAAATTTGCATATGAGTTCATAAATACAGTATAAACATATTGAATAAAATTTCCCCATTTCTAACATTTTATTATCCATTTTTAATATACTATCTAAAATTATCTTAACCATCTGAATACTTCATTAAATAGCATGCAAAATACTTTCCTATACTCTTCTCATTTAGTATATAGGAATTGGCATATAGAAGTGACATTCATATCCTAGCTATTCAAATGAGAGTTAAATAATGCCATTTGATATAGTCATGTAAGCTAGGATTTTACATTGTGATTTTATCTATTTAGGGAAATTATCAGCTATTATCTCTTCAAATATGGCTTCTGCCACACTCTTTCTGAGACACATTTATGTTTAACCATCTTATTCTGTTTTCTATCCTTTCGTATCTCTGTTTCATTCCAAATATTTACTTCTGAATTATCTTAAGATTTAATAATTCTCTAGCCTCTTCAAACTTGCTGTTAAACACATCCACTTAGTTCCTTAGTTCTTATTTTGACTTACCACATTTTCAGTTCTAGAATTTATTTTTGATTAAATCTGTTATGTTAATGGTTTCCAGTTCTCTTCAAAGTTCTCAATCTTGTGTTTAATCACTTTGAACAGATCAGTGTAGCTATTTGTCACATTATATATAGAGATATATATATACTTTAAAACATGTATACATAGATGTATATAGTGACTGTGTGTATATATACTTTCTCTAATATATACATTATATGTAAATATTATATATATAAGGCCATATATTATATATGTCAAAACTAACTAGGCAAAGTACATGTTTGGTAGTGGTTTTGACTGAAACAAAATGGGCCTGATTTAAAATCCTGCCTCTGACACTATAATATAATAAATAGCTGCTTGACTATGAGCAAATCAGTGGGCTTTTTTTTTATAGCCTTAGTTTTCTCAACTGCAAAGGTGGTTAACAATGCATATCTTACAAGTTTATTATAAGAATTAATAACAATAATCTATGTGGAGTTTTTATTAGAGTTCCTGATACATAGTAAGCACATATAAATTGGTTTTATTTTAGCAAAATTAGAGGTGACATGATATAATTTAAAATATCAAGGGCTTTGGATGATGACAATGTTTTTTCCCCATGTAAATGATAACACAGAGAGAAAGTAGCCTTCAATATCAGATATACTTGGCCTCTGCTCATTCTCTGCAAATACCGTCTGTATGACCTTGGACAAATTACTCAGCCTCTCTGCTTCTCCATTTCCTGACCTTAAAAAATGAACTGAATGATATAGACTTTGCAGGATGATTTGAGAATTTGGCATAATATATGTAAGGTCCCGTGGCATACCAGACATGTAGCAGGAATTTATTTTTATTATCATATTCATACTCTAATCTATTTCAGGTTTTCTAATTTTGTTAATATTTGAAATTAGTAGTATGATTAATTTTGCTACCAACTTAAGAAAACGCAATGGCAAAGTATATAAAACGGTCAAATGATTCTCACTCTGTTCTCCCTTTTGTTAAAGTTTTTGACGCGTTGCCACCCATGCGCTATCAGGAGACAATGAGTACTATCCGGACGTGGATCCAGCAGTCAGAAACCAAACTTTCTAGACCTCAGCTTAGTGTCACTGACTATGAAATCATGGAGCAGAGACTTGGCGAGTTGCAGGTCTGTGAATATTTGAATGTCAAAACAATGCAGCATGTATCTCATTTATCACTGATCGACCACCAATATGATTATATTGATGTAACCTTAAAATAATATTAGAATTAAAATAGCTCTGACAAGTATGATAGCTTGTCAGTTGAACAAATGAAAATGAGACTTTAAATATATAATTTATGCACTTTCACCTTCTCTCTCCCTACATATATATATAAAATAAAAATGCTGTTTTTGAAAACAATTATATAGTATATTTATGAATTATATGTTTAGTATGCATTATCAGACATATTGACCTTGATTATTAGAAAAGCTGTAGTATTATTTTCTACCTTTGATTCCTGATTCGTAACCCCTCTCACATTCTCAAACAGACAAGTGAAATCAGTACACAGTCCTCATTTGGTGTCCATGGGGGATTGATTCCCAGACCTCTCCCAGATACCCAAATCCAGGAATGCTCAAGCAAGCACCTGATACAAATGCTGCAGTATTTGCATGTAACCTATGCACATACTCCCATGTACTTTAAATCATTTCTAGATTACTTATAATGTCTAATACAATGTAAATTCTATGTAAATCTTTGTTACGTTATATTGTTTAAGGAATAATGACAAGGAAAAAATCTATATGTGTTCAGTACAGACATAATTGAATGCACTGATGCAGAATTCACAAATATGAAGGGCTGCTGTATTTATAAAATCAGCTTGAATTTAAACACTAATGTTATATAATATTATAGTGAAATATTTGAGCTCTAATAACTATGGTTTTTAGCAACCTTATATCAAGAAAAATAAAATACCAATATGGAAAATTAAAGAGATAATTTGTAGAAGATGTTAGAATACTTTTCCTATTAATTCTAAAATATATATAACTTATCCAATAACATTTTTTAATATATAAGATTGTATTCTTTAATTATGTTTAGGAGCTGAGATAATATGTCCACATTTTGAAGATTAGGGAAAAAAAGTTTTAAGAAGTTAAATTTTAAGTCACATGAAGAGAACTTTTTGAGAGTTAAATATTATTTTCTTATAAAAATGATTACTTAAAATAAATCTTTAAGCATGATTCTATACATTGTCATATTTAGACTATTTCTTCTATTATAACACCAAATAAATCATAGTTGTTTAATCTTTTTATTTCTATTTTTAATACTTGGCCTTAATGATTCCAGAGTTTACTAGAAAAAATGAGTGGACTAATAGAACTAATAAACTTTGAAAAAAGTAAGACTATAAATGTAGTATAATAAGGGGAATGAATAAAATACAAAAGAAATGGTGAACAGATGGATAGAAGAGATTATTTCTGCTCAAAAAAAATATTGAGAAAGGGAAAATTATTTATAAATATTTTTGGGAAAATGTATTAACTAACAGAAAAAATGAAGTTAGAACCTTGCCATAAAAGATTGACCAAAATAAAAACCACATACTGTAAAAAGTTCAAAAAAATTTAATAAGCATAAATTTAAAAAATTTAAATGAAAATCTTTTAAAACTTATAATGGAAAAGCATAAAAATCAATGGAAGTAATCACAAACATTGTAGAAACAGCAGAGAAAATTTTAAAGAAATATGAGACCCAGGAAATTTTTTTCCTATCAATAAGGGAGACAGACTTAATAAGGAAGTCACCAATAGAACACATAAATTTCCAATAAACCTATGAAAAATTATAACTCAAATAGTAAAAGATGAAGTACAAAATTTATAGAATGAGATACCATTTTTCACATACTAAATTGTGTACACACACACAAAAGATATAAGTGCAGGTCTGGAAGGGATGAAGTGATGAGCTAAACATTCTCACTTATTGATAGGAATGTATATTGAATGTAAATTTTACTGAAGAAAATTTTTCAGTATTTCCTAATAACACAAAAGTTCATTCATTTGTATGCATGAATATACTTTCTGTGATCTGTGTATCTTATAGAAATAATCAGAATATACTGAAAGGTATGGGTATATAGATAGGTGATAGATAGAGATAAACATAATTTACAGGAGTAGAAATCTAGAACCTAATGAAAAATGATTAAATGAACTAGAGAAGCTATTGCAATTTTTGCTTTTGAAAAATACCCAATGACTTGGGAAAATGCTTACAATAAAATGCCTAGCTCGAAATAAATGATAGACATTGTCTGAATAATCCATCATAGGGGAACAATTTAATAAAGTAAAATAAATACAAAGTAAAAAATATTAAATTAAGGACCACAAAATGTGCATAGGATACTATGTAACCATAAAAGTTATGTGTTAAACAATTTTTTGGATGATGTAGTCACATTATGTAAAAAGGAATAATTGTCTATGTGTGTATATAATATTATAAGCTAGCCAACATTTAGTCATGTATAGAAAAAAATCTGAAAGTTTATATAAAGTCAATAGTTGTAAGCTGGTATTTTTTTCATTTTTTGTCATGAACTTTTATTACTTTATAACCAGAAAGTAACATTTAAGTAAATATTGAGTAGGAGAAGCCTAAAGGTAGGCATCCTACTATAGAGGATTGCATAGGTTAAGCAGGATAAATGTAAAATAAGCTTTATAAATTCTTCCCACAATTAACCTATAATTTAACTATAATACTCCAAAACAAAATAACATCTTTTGATAAATATAAAATTTTAATTTACTGGTATTAGTAGGCCATCAATCTGGTAACTTATTTAATAAGTTTTGTTACCCTACATATCAATATAATTATAATTTTATGTAGGGAGTCTAATGGTTGTCTTACTGAAGGCTCACTATAGTTAATTTAAATTCCATTAATTGTATCATAATTTCAGTATTTATATGTAATTAATTAAGTAAAATTAGGTATGCTAAAACCTATAAGATATAGTTTGGGATATATTTGACATTGTTTATAAAAATAAGCATGGATTGTTAAATAAAATATCACTAAATATTGTGCCAGTTACTCTTATAATAAAATGTAGAATTTAAGTTACCAATAGTTAATATAACTGATATTATTAAATCATATACCTTGTTTACATGATTGAATCACACAGATTTCACTTTAATATACTTAACTGAAACTCATCAATTATTTATCCATTAACATAAATATAACTTTTTTTTTTTAAATTTTGAGGCTTTACAAAGTTCTCTGCAAGAGCAAGAAAGTGGACTAAACTATCTCAGCACCACTGTGAAAGAGATGTCAAAGAAAGCTCCCTCTGAACTTAGCCAGAAATATCAATCAGAATTTGAAGAGATTGAAGGACGCTGGAAGAAGCTCTCCTCCCAGCTGATCGAACGCTGTCAAAAGCTAGAGGAGCAAATGAATAAACTCCGAAAAATTCAGGTAATTCAAGATTTTACTTTTTATTATTCATTTTTATTTACTTGGTTTTCCCCTAACAATGCATTGTAAAACTTAAAGGTATAAAGACATTTGACTTCCAGAGTCCTTCGAAGTTAGTAATAAGGTCAAAAGACACAAATCTTTCACAAAGGAGTGTGGTTTGCCTATTTCTTCTAAGAAAAGAGTAATTAAGAGTTTTACTTTTTAGACATTTTTTAGAATGAATTTGTTCTTTTCACCAATACCAATAGGACATAAACATGTTTTTAGCTTAATAATTTTCAAAGCCAATCATTCCTTTAGTCTAGTTGTCTTTTAGGCTATAGGTATCATTTATCATATAAAACATTTAATATAATATTAGTCATATAATTTTTATTACCATACTTTACTTACAATTATATACTTAAATCTTACCCCATCACCTTCTTCCTTAAAGCAACTTCTACTGACTTAATTTGTTTGAATAGTTCTACCATACTAATAATCACCCAAGTTTAAAACAATAAACTGGCCAGGTGTGGTGGCTCACACCTATAATCCTAGCACTTTGGGAAGCTGAGGCTGGAGGATTGCTTGAGGCCAGTTGTTCAAGACCAGCCTGAGCAAGAGAGAAACCCTGTCTCTCTGAAAAATAGAAAAATTAGCCAGCATAGTGGGTGCACCTGTAGTCCCAGCTACTTAGTAGGCTGAGGCAGAAGAATTGCTTGAGCCCAGTTGTTTGAGGTTGTTGTAAGCTATGGTAACACCACTGCACTCTACCCAACGTGACAGAGTGAGACTCTGTATCAAAAAAAAAATGTAAACCAACAATTACATTTTAGTCTAAAAGTCTAAAATATTTAGTGATGTAAGTAGTGTGTCCCTTAGATGGTCAATTATTTTGAAAAATATTAATGCTGGAAAAGAAACTTAGAAAACATCATGGTATGATAAAAAGCATTGGAACATGATGCTTCTGGATTTAAACCTCAGTCCAACTACTTCGTTTTTTGTTCTTTTATAAACCAAAACACTAAACAATCCTAAAACATTCTTTAAAGCACAATATGCATATATATGTATATATATGTGTGAGTATATATATATATATAAAAATGTCTCTACTTGTAAATATACATGTACATGCATACCTACATCAATACTGCATAAAAACACATATAATTTGCCTGGATCAATGGCCAAAGAGGGTATAATTACATGATCCTCACCATCAATCAGCCCATATTCTAGTGAAGAAGAAAGGTAAGATGTATTTGTTTCTTATTGTTGCTATCACAATTTACCACAAATTTAATGGCTTGAAACAATACAAATTTATTATCTTACAGTTCAGAAGTACAAAAGCAGTCTCGGTTGGCTAAAATCAATGTGTCAGCAGGGCTGTGTCCCTTTGAGAGGCTATAGGAGAAAATGTTTTCTTGCCAGTTTTGGCTTCTGGAAGCATTCCTTAGCTCATGTTTCCATTCTCCAACAAACTCAGCAGTGTAAAACCCTCCAGTGTCAATCTCTCCCTCCCCATCTGCTTCCCCTTCCCCCTGCCCATCTTCTTCTTCCTCTTACCCCACTTCTCCCTTTCTCCCTCCTCTCTCCTCCTCTTCTCTCCCTCCCCCTTTCCCTGTCCTCCCTCTTAATAAGGACCCTTGTGATTACATTGTGTCCAGCCAGCTGATCCAGGATAATCTCCCCATACCAAAATTCTTAACTCAATCACATCTGAAAAGTCCTTTTTGTCATATTAGGTAACATATTCATAGGTTCCAGGGATTAGGGTGTGGATATCTTGGGGGAATCATTATTCAGCTTAGCACAGTAAGTAAATTAAACAGTATGGTAAAGGTTATCATAGTAGGTAGGAAAAATCCCCCACATAAATTAGGAAATAGAATTATGAAATATTCTTGGAACAATACAGATTATCTCAGCTATACAATGAACAGGTAGAATTTAGACAGCTAATAAAGAGGAAGAAAGAGTTTCTGGCAAGGTGGAGCTCTATGTTAAATTAAATAAAGAAGTTCAACTTTGGGGAGACAACGTATATGTTTGGGGATTAATGAAATATATGGTTACAAAAATTATTTAAGAGTAGATCATGAATGGTCTTAGATGCCACATTTTAGAATATGTATTTAACCTAATGGTGATGGGATAAATAACAACAACAACAACAATAATAATACTGTTACTGGTATTTTAAAGAGGGAGGGATATGATTACATTTGTGTTTTCAAAATATCACCATGTAAAATGGAAGGAGGAGAGGAGAAGAAGTTTGTTGTCATGAATGTGGAGAAATTATTAGAATGCATTAATGCTGAAGCAGATACCAAAAATAACAAATACAGTAATGAAGGAGTCAATAATAAGACCCGAACAAGGCCAATGAAGATGTGGCAGAAGAGCAAAAGTAGACATGAAAGGTGTCAGCAACGTGATAATGTTGAAATTCTCAGATTTAGTCAAATGATTTTAAATTATTATTATTAATCATAGGAAAGGGGAAACTTTCTGTGAAGCATATATTTTCAATAGAAATTTAATTAAGCAGGGAGAAAATAGCACATCTAGACACCATAGTTGAATCATATTGAAATAAATAAGTGACAATCATACATTTAAAAAGTAGGAAACAAACAAAGAAGCAGAAACAAAAAATATGGGAATGAATCATTGGAGGTACTTGGTTATTTATAAATGATAAAAGATGACATTTTTTTCACCTGATCATTACTTTAAACTGGTCAGACAAATAAGAAATTAAAAGCAAAAGCTGTCTCTATAAAGACGACAAAATTTTGACATGAACTTTCCCAACTGGAGGGACTATTTAAACTGTCAACTGTAGAAAACAGTTTGTGGAAGTCCAGGTTTAGGGAGGCTATAAAGACACCATTACATTGAGTTTATTGTTCATAGTTTTTTTTATGTACTGTAAGGGCACATTGTTAGTATTATCATGAGTTGTTTTGTAACTTAAAATTTCTCTAGAGGGGGATATGATTTAACGTTCTTGAGAGTAACATCATAAAACCACATTTGGTAGTAATTTTTTATTTTTAACAATAGCAGACTTCATACACCAGTGCTCGTACAGTAGACCATAAAAATGCAGTCCTAGTAAAAATACTTTTCCTGAAGAGCTACTTAGAGACATCCTTCAAACATGGGAATTACTTTTGGGCTTGTGTTTAGAATTATCACTATGATGAATTGTGTTAGGACCAATCAGCACCCTCAGTAATGCCTTAAAATGGGACTCTTATTTCAGAATCACATAAAAACCTTGAGGAAATGGATGGCTGAAGTTGATGTTTTCCTGAAGGAAGAATGGCCTGCCCTTGGGGATTCAGAAATTCTGAAAAAACAGCTGAAACAGTGCAGAGTAAGATTTTTATATGATGCCTTTCATATGAAGATTTTTATATGGATAATATGGTTTGGTTAGATCAGTGGTTTACAGCCAGGGGTGATTTTGTCCCTCCCCTTCCCAGGGGACATTTTGCAATGTCTGGAGACCATTTTGGTTGTCCCAAGTTAGGGGGAGAGGATAGATACCACTGGTGTCTAGTGGTGCAGGGATGCTGCTAAATATCCTGGAGCATGCAGAATTGCCCTCCACAACAAAGAATTACACAGTTCAAAATGTCAGTGGTGCCAGTGTTGAAAATCCCTGGGTTAAATAATTGAGACACAATCAAAACATGGCCTTTTACTCAAACCCCACTTGATAAGATTATTGTATTATAAAATTCAGTAGAATTCAAAGGTAAAGATCCTTTGAGCTACTTGCTATATCTTGTTACAAATGATTATTCATACTGCATTGCTTCTTTCATGTATAATTCACTATACTATAACACAATATGGATTTTTGAAATAATATTCATTATACCATTATCATGCAGCAGGAATAAAATAATCTAACTCTTTAAAGAACTTTTTTTGCAAATACAAGCTAAAAAAGAAAATCCACCTTGCAAATAACTTTCACACCCACTATACTATAAACAATTGTTGCAATATCCTGCTTTTGAAAACCAAAATCCTTTCAAAGATAGTAATGCATAAAACCCATCATTTTCACACATTTTTCTAACCAAAAATATCAAATTTATTTCCTTTTGTTTCTGATATAAATAGAATACAGATAATTCCTTACTTTACCATAATAACCACTGAACATTTTTTTATAAGCCAGTTATGCAGATGTCTATATCTGTAGCTATATGTTTTCAGATTTTAAAAGACAAAATTCATATGCAATTCCATGATTCTTAGCTATGCTGCATTTCTAATATGTGCTGGTATTTTTTTTTTTAGCCAACTTATATTGAATTATTTCCTTAGCTTTTAGTCAATGATATTCAGACAATTCAGCCCAGTCTAAACAGTGTCAATGAAGGTGGGCAGAAGATAAAGAATGAAGCAGAGCCAGAGTTTGCTTCCAGACTTGAAACAGAACTCAAAGAACTTAATATTCAGTGGGATCACATATGCCAACAGGTACGAATAGTCTCTTTCATTGTGGCTTGCCTCAATTTAATTAACTAAGATTTCTTGCCAGGCACGGTGGCTCATGCCTGTAATCCTAGCACTCTGGGAGGCAGAGGCTGGAGGATTGCTTGAGGTAAGGAATTTGAGACCAGCCTCAGGCAAGAGCAAGACCCTGTGTCTTCTAAAAATAGAAAAAAATTAGCTGGACAACTAAAATAGAAAAAATTAGCCTGGCATGGTGGCACATGCCTGTAGTCCCAGCTACTCGGGAGGCTGAGGCAGGAGGATTGCTTGAGCCCAGGAGTCTGAGGTTGCTATGAGCTAGGCTGACGTCATGGAACTCACTCTAGCCAGGGCAACAAAGTGAGACTCTGTCTCAAAAAAAAAAAAAAAAAAAAAAGATTTCTTAACGTGTCTCTTCACCATTGCTTTTATTTGAAGTTTTGTTCCTGACTATGTTGTTGCTGTAAAATACTGTTAATTCAGACAAATTAATATTTTTCTAGCATATAGAAATATTTTTATAGTTGATATTTTAAATAGTGCATATTCATCTTATTGATGTCTTAAAATGACTTTCTTGAACACAACTGTCATACTGAAAAATCCTATTCGTAGGCATTATTTTCACTGAATGTCGTCTCTAATGCATAAATTTATAATAATGGATTAACAAAAATGCTTTACACACATATCCTTGGTATAAAAATAAAATGAATGAGTAATATACATGTATGGGCAAATACGGTAAATAGTTTTTACTTCTGATTTTTAAGATTTCCAAATTTGGCTTCTTCAATGCATTTGTTTCAATAAATGAATTAAGATTGGGAAACCATAATAGCTGAATGAACAAGAACCACAAAACCACTGTACACTCACATGTTGTTTCCCATTGTTCTATAGCAGAACGTTTTATAAATGTTGTAAATTTAAAGACTAAATTATAGAAAATAAAATACAGATATGTGCAGTGTGTATGAAATACTTCTTGTTCAAAAGATAAAATTTTAACCTAAAGCAGTGATTCCTTTTAAATTCACCAACACATTAGTCCCCCATTATCTGCAGTTTTGTTTTCTATGGTTTCAGTTACCCGAGATCAGACACAGTCTGAAAATAGGTAAGTACAGTACAGTATTTTAAGTAAGAGAGAAAGGGACAACTTTTATTACAGTATATTTAGATTGTTATAATTATTCTATTTTATTATCATTATTTGTTAATCTCTTACTGGACCTAATTTATTAATATAAATTAAATTTTAGCATAGGTATGTATGAATAGGAAAAAATCTAGTATACGTAGAGTTAGGAACTATCCATGGTTTCAGGCATTCACTGGCAATGTTAAAGTGAGCATATCTTCTACAGAAAAGGGAGTACTACTATACCTTTTTCAAAGTTAATGAGAGGTTTCCATTTAAGTGTTAGAGACACTCTTGTTATTTCTAAGCAACCTTTTAATGAAGAAAAGAAATAATGCTGAAAGGTAAAAACTAAATGTGAAAAAGAAAAATAGAAATAGAAAAGTAAAAGTCAAGGCAAGTCACCCAGTTAATGCAATCACTGACAAATGTTCAACAGTTCTATTAATTCACAGATGACATAGTCCTGGGTCAGTTAGCTTACATTCTTCTGGAATAAGTCGGAGCTAGAAGAGTAGGTCAGGAAAAATTATTACTTAAATAATAGATTATACCATTGATGATTTCCTGAAAGGCCAGTATGAAAGGCCTTTGTTGAATGTTCTTAATGGACAAATAGAATACCACTAATTTATTTAGAGCAAGGGGAAAACAACAGCCATATATATATGTGTGTATGTGTGTGTGTGCGTGCGTATGTGTGTGTATATAGTCAACAATATTATTGAAACTTCAAGGTTTCTAACATTTTATAGAAGTGTTATTATTAAAGTATCTCTATTCTTAAAATATGGCTTAAGAACTTATGGCTGCCATCATATCTCTAAGAATTTGTTGTTTAAGAGAAGTATTTTAAACACATTGGCCTGCTGCATAACAAAATATCTGTAGATCCCAGCCATGTTCTGAGTCCATTATCTAATCCTCAAATATTTTATATCTCTCTGCTTCTTTGAATATCACCCCGCCCATGATCTTCCTTTGTTCTATTTCTTGTTAATCTGTCTTGTGGTCTGTCAATTTTGTTTATCTTTTCAAAGAAACAACTTTTTATTTCATGTTGCTTTGTATTTTTTTTTTTTTAGTTTCCATTTCATTTATTTCTGCTCTGCTCTCAGTTTGGTTATTTCTTTTCTTCTGTTGGATTTGAGTTTGCTTTGTTCTTCTTTTTCTAGTTCCTTGAGATGTGACATTAGGTCGTTAATTTGTGATCTTTCTGTCTTTTTGATGATGGCATTTAAGACTATGGATTTTCCACTTAGATTTATGTTTGTTGTATTCCATAGATCTTGAAAGCTAGTGTCCCATTTGGCATTCAGTTCAAGGAATCTTTTGATTTCCATCTTAATTTGATCACTGGCCCAAGGATCATTCAGCAGCAGGTTGCTTAATTGCCATGACTTTGTGTAGAATTGAATGTTTCTCTTGGAATGATTTCTGGTTTTATCCTACTGTGGTATGAGAATGTTCATCGTATGATTTAAAATTTTTTGAATTCGCTGAAACTTGTTTTATGGTCTAAGATATAATGAATCTTGCAAAATGTCCCATGTGATAATATGAATAATATATATTCATTAGTTTTTGGGTAGAATGTCCTGTAAATGTCTATTAGGTCCATTTGTTCTAGAGTCTCACTTTAGTCCATTGTTTCTTCATTCAGTTTTTACTTTGATGATCTGCCCAGTTCTGTTAGTAGGGTATTAAAGTCCCTGGCTATAAAGATGCTACTGTTTATTTCTTTGTTAAGATCTTGCAGAATTTGCTTAATGAATCTCAAATCTAATCTGTTAGGTGCATATATATTTAGGATTGTTATGTGTTATTGTTGAATTGTTCCCATTACCTTTATATATTTGTCTTATTTTCCCATTGTCCCATTTGTCCCATTTGTCTTATTTTCCTATTGTTGATTTAAAGTCTATTTTATTTGATATGAGAATGGTATACCTGCTCACTTTTGGTTTCCATTTTCATAGAATATTTTTTTCTATCTCTTTACCTTGAATCTGTGTGTGTCCTTATGGTTTAGATGTGTTTCCTGGAGACAGAAAATACTTTGATTGTATTTTTTTCATCCATTCAGCCAGTCTAAGTCTTTCAAGTGGTACTTTCAGACCATTTACATTGAGTGTTAGTATTGATATGTGGGATGCTGTTATGTTCACCATGTTGAATAATACTTTATTGTTTTGTTCTTTCTCTTGTGCTACTTCTTTTATAAGAACAGTGAGCTTTAAATTTGGGGTGTTGTTACACTGCTAGCTATTTATTGCATTGTTCTATGTATAATGCACCTTTTAGTATTTCCTGTATAACAGATCTAGTAGGGACAAATTCCCTTAGTGTTTGCTTGTCTGGAAAAGCCTTTATTTCTCCATCATTTAGGAAACTTAGTTTTGCAGGATAAAGAATTCTTGTCTGTCAGTTGTTCTGTTTAAGAAGATTAACAGTGGGGCCCCAATCCTTTCTGGCTTGTAACGTCTCTGCTGAGAAATCTGCTTTTAGCCTGATGAGTTTTCCTTTATAGGTTAGTTGGTTTTTTCTTGCAACTTGTACAATTTTCTCCTTTATTTTGACTTTGGCCATGTTGATAATTATGTGTCTTGGAGATGTGCTATTTGCTATGAATCTTCCTGGTGTTTGTTTACCATCTTGTTTCTCGATATCTGAATCTCTGGCAATACCAGCAAAGTTCCTCAGTAATTCCCTAGAGTAGGTTTTTCTGTGCTTTTTGATTTTTCTTCTTCTCCCTCTGGCATACCTCATACGTATAATTCATATATTGACTCATTACACATAGTGCCATATTTCTCTGAGTGATTGTTCATTCTTTTGTCTTTTTCCTATGTCTTTGACTGACTAGGTTGGTTCTAAAGCCTTGTCTTAAAGCTCTGAGATTCTTTCTTCTGTTTGTTCTAGTCTGTTGTTGAAGCTTTCTGCTGTATTTTATAATTTCCTGAATGACTCTCTCCTTTCTTTAAGTTCTGTTATATCCTTTTTTATGTTGTTTATCTCTTTATTGAGTTTTTAATATTTTTTCATTCCCATTCTGAAATGGTTTTTTTGTTATTGTTTGTTTCTTCATTTTGGTTTTCAACTTTCTCCTAAATTGCATTCATCTTGTTTATCATCCATATTCTGAATTCCATTTCCCATATTCGACAATTTCCTTTTGGTTAGAGTCCATTGCTATGGATATGTTGTGATCCTTTGGGGGTGTCAAACTAGCTTGTTTTTTCATGTTGCCGGAATTATTTTGCTGATTATTTCTCATCCAAAACGTCTTCTCTTAGCTCAGGGCTGATAGGTTTGTGGTACACCTGTTTTCCTTTGCTTAGAACTCTCCTACTTAGTGAGGAGGAGGAATCCCTAGATAGTGCTTTTGTGTCCTACTCTGAAGCATTGACCCAGTGGGAGAGGGATGTATGCACTGAGAACCTGTAACACACCTGTTCTTCTGCAACATCCTGTTCCCTTGCCGTCATTACAGTCCAAATCGGTGCTGGGGGATATTCGTTTGGATTGGTGGGTTGGTCCCCAGGCCTCTGTTAGAAGCTTGGGCAGGGAGCCAGGCAAGTCCCTCCCCATGGAGGCAGGTGGCATGACCTTGGCCAGCACCTAGGCAGGTCGTGTGACTTTGGTGGTTCCCTAGATGTGTTAAAGGACTTCAGTCTGTAGTGGGACATGTCATAGGTTGTTGATAGGTGTCTGGGCATGTCATGGGACTGTAGCTGGTGACTGGACAGGTCGCAGGACCTTTTCAGGTGCCTGGGCACATTGTAGGATTTTGGTCAGTGCCTGGGAGGGTCATGGGACCACAGCCAGTGGCAGGGTGGGTATCAAGAACTTGGCGGGTGCCTGTGCGAGGTGTGGGACCTTGGCGGACACCTGGGCAGTTCGGGCATCTTGGCTGTTGCCTGGGTGGTTTGCAGGTTTGTAGGACCATAGCCAGCAGCAGGGTAACCACTCGGGCGCAGCAGCTGGGACATCCACAACTGCCCGGGTAGGAGTGATATGTGGCACCCTGCCAGGGAGTCATGGTGACTGGAGCTCTCCCTTTGTCACACTCAGGTCTGAGTGTGACAGCTGCTGCAATGCAATGTAGGCGGCATTGGTGGTTCTATTAAGATGTCAAGATGGTGGTGGCAGTTGCTGAGGGCTGGTGGGTGCCTGCTCTGCTCAGACCCTCAGGAGTCAGCCAGCGGTGGGGAGGGGTTGGGGCTTCACAGCACCCAGAGTGTGTATTAGAATGCCTGCCCTCCCTGCTCCCTCTCTGACCTGGCAGGGGTAATGGGGAGGTGCCTGCAGTGTAGCTAACCCCTCTTCAGACCAAGTTCTTTGGGTCTGAGAGCACAGATTTGTGTTTGTTGCAGCAATGTGGGACCAGAATTTGATGGAACCATGCTGCACCTGCTCTCCAGTTCAGTGCTGCTGCAGTCTCCAAACAGCTCCCTGATCAGTTTGGAGGCCCGCTGTTTTAGATGAGCCACCCTGCAGTTCAGATTTCAGTGTCCACTGGGGGAATGCAAAGCCCCAGGGATCTTTCCCCTAACTTTTTCCTGCTTGTGGACACCTCCCTCCGGTACCTTCCAATTTTTCTGAGAGTATCACTCCGCGTCTCTCTCTCCTGCTTTGAGTGTCTCCAGTTACTTCTCTGATGATTCACAATGCTCTCTCTGAGATGGTCCATCCATGGATGAACCTCTACCCACAACCTTTGATCCTTTTCTTGAAAGGGGGAACACAGGCTGCTTGTAGTCCATCATCTTGACCTCCCACATATAGTAATTAACATGAGGGGATATGTTATTCTGGGAAAACTGGATTAAAGTGCTTGTGTGGCTCAAATTCTGTTGAAACTTCTGTTCCGCATGGCTATTCTCCAGCCAGCTTATCTTACTCAGGTGGTCAACGATATGTTTACTGAACATGGTCTTAGTTTTCTTGTTTCTCCCAGCCAATTAAGCAAGTTCTTCCTTGTTACATTTTTGATGAGCACTTTCACAATCACATCTCTCCAGGACTGTTATTTCCATCCTAACATGACACATTCCTTTTTCTTTTCATCAGTTCCCATTAAATACGGCAGTACTTACTGAGGGAGGATACATGTTGAAAGTCCAGAGGAAGAATGAGAGATGAATCAAAGTATATTCAGAGTCTTTTGTTTTGAGCAATAGTAGAGACCGTGATGAGTATAAAGAAAGAAAAACTAGGTGCTCAGGGACAAATAAAATTTAATATTAGGTTATTAAGTATGAAATATCCAATCTCCATAAGAAATAAGTTTGGCAATTGGCATCTCTGACATTTAACTTTGACACTTCTTGTATTACTTTTATTGTGAAGTACATTATCAGTCTTTCAAACACATGTTTTGGCTTGTGATTATCTTTCAGATTTTTTTAGAGCAATTTTTGTGAAACCATGGATAAGTCAAAAATTCGGGTTATTTTCGAATATGAGTTCCATCATAGAACCAATGCAGCAAAGACAGCTCAAAATATCAATGAAGTGTTTGGGAAGGATGTGGCTAATGAATGCATAGTACATCGATGGTTTGAGAAATTTTGTTCTGGTGATTTTAATCTTGAAAATGAGCCACGTGGGTTACCTGAGACTAAGGTGGATAATGATGAGCCGAAAGCTGTAGTGGAAGTGAATCCATCTCAACATACACGTGAATTAGCAGCAAGGTCTGACATTACTATTTCAACAATATCGAACGATTTGAAACAAATCGGCAAGATAAAGAAGCTGGATAAATGGGTTCTGCGTGAATTAAACAACCGTCAGCAGAGAAATCTTTGCGAAGATTGCCTTTCTTTGCTGTCATGACAAAAAGATGAACCATTTCTACACCATATTGTTACATGTGATGAAACATATATTCTTTTTGACAATCACAAGTATTCGTCACAATGGCTGGATAAAGATGCAGTGCTGAATCACAGTCCAAAACGAAATATTCATAAAAAAAGGCTAATCATGTCTGATGGTCCAGTGCTAGCATTATCCACTACAGCTTCATGAAACCTGGTCAGTCAATTACAGTGGATGTCTACTGCAACCAATTGGATGAAATGATGAGGATGCTTGCAATTAAGCAGTCAAGATTGGTCAGTAGAGACAGGCTAACCCTATTGCAAGACAACACTAGACCACATGTCACACAAACAACACTGTTCAAATTATAGAAGCTGGACTTGGAAACTCTATGTCATCCACTGTATTCACCAGACCTTGCACCAACTGACTACCACTTCTTCCAGGCTTTGGACCACTTCTTGCAAGGAAAAATATTCAATTCTCAATAAGCTGTGGAAACGCCTTTGGCTATTTCATCACCACTGGCTCTCCAGGGTTCTTTGCTGCTGATATAAACAAGCTACCGTTAAGATGGCAAAACTGTGTTGATAGTGTAGGTGCACACTTTGTCTTATTTGAGGTATAATAAACTATATTTTTGATTGGAAATCAGACATTTCACATTTAATGACCTAACAGCTTAGTGGAGTGATCAATAGTTCCATCTTGGTCACATCAGTTTTGGAGAAGAAGGCAATCAGACATGAATCTGGAATTCCAGCAGACTATTCAACTGGCCATATAAACACGGTGCACACAAATAAAAGTAACGGGTATATAACAGTTACTTCTCAGTGAGAAGATTTCCCCATACTCCTCCTCTGAAATGCCTGGCCAAATTAGCTAATACATAGACTCTTAGGGGTGAAGAATTTCTCTTATTTTTTAAACCACTTTGTCGAGGAATGATTGAAATACAAAATTCTGTACATATTTAACATATACAACTTGATGAGTTTGGGGATAAGTGTCTACTCATGAGACTATCACCACATTTAAGACCATAAACTTATCCATCACCTCCAGAAGTTTCCTTTTGATTTTTTTATTTATTTATATTAGAAAATGTAGTAAGATCACCTAACATAAGCTCTATCCTCCTAGCAAAATTTTAGGTATATAATACAGTTATTGTTCACTGTAGGCCTAAAGCTGTACAGTAGATCTGCAGATCTTATTCGTCTTGCATAACTGAAACTTTGTACTCTTTGAGCATCACCTCCCCATTTCCTCATCCTCCAGCACCTAGAAACCATTATTCTACTCTCTGGCTATATGAGTTTGACTATTTTAGATTATAGAAAATGGGAGAATATTTGCAAACCATTTATAGAGTAAAAAGTTAATATCTAAAATATGTAAGAAACCCTTACAACTCAATAGCAAAAAATTAAAAATAACCCAATTAAAAAATGGATAAAGACTCGAATAGACGTTTCCTCAAAAAAGACATACAAATGACCAACAGGTATATGGAAAGGTGCTAAACCTCATTATTCATCAGGGAAATGCATATCAAAAACACAATGTGTTAGGAAGGCTATTATTAAAAAAACAACAACAAGAAAAGATAAGCGTTGGCAAGAGTGTGGAGAAAACAGAATCTTTTTACACTGTTAGTGAGAATGCAAGTTTGTGTATCCATTATGGAAAAGAGTATGGAAATCCCCCCACCCTCCACCTCCCAAAAAAGAATTGCCGTTTGAAGTAAAAATCTCACTTCTGGGTATATATACAAAGGAATGAAATCAGGATCTTGAAGAAATATCTGCACCCCCATATTCACTGGAACATCATTCGTAGTAGCCAAGATATGGAGACAACCTAAATGTTGATCCAATAAAGAAAATGTGGGGGGGTGTGTGTATGTGTAATATAATGAAATATTATCCATCCTTCAGAAAGAAAATCCTTCAATTTGCAATAACATAGAAAGATCTGGAGGACATTATGCTAAGTGAAATAATGTAGGCACAGAAAGTCAAATACTGGGTAACAATCCTTGTGGATGGAAAGGCAAATATAACGTTTAAGTCCAGGAGCTCTAGAACCAGATTGCCTGGGTTTAAATCTTGCCCCCATCATAAGCTACCTGCATAATTCTGGAAGAGTCGTTTGACCTCTTTGTGATTCTGTCTCTCAGTCTTTAAAAAGTGATGATAATAATGCTTAATTTATTAAAATTTTATAATCATTATTGAGTTAATCTTTGTCAGGTATATAGACCACTACATAGCATAAAGTAATCATTATGTGTATGTTTGTTAAATAAAATGAATAGTGAATAAATAGAAACCTACATATGTAAAATTGTAAAACATGTCTACTTCCTAAATAATGTGTGCTCATATATTTTAATTATTAGTGGCTATAAATCTATAATAAATTTCTATCAATAAAATGAATTTAACAGTCAGGTGGATGTCTTTCAAGAAACTTTCAGATCATTGCCTTTCTCTCACTTAATATGTCATTTGGGTGAAGTCTTCCACTGATCTCTTTCCTCAGATTTCTAACAGTCTTATTCTCTTTTTTCTGTAGGCCAACTAACTTCCTATTTCAGTGAGAAAATAGAAGCAAACAGAAGGGTATTTACAATACTCCCACTGACCTGCACAGAAGCTCATCTACTCTACTTTTCTGTATTAACATAGATGACCTTTCTATGCTTCTAAGGCTAGCTTTTCCACTTGTGTACTGGATCCCTTTCCCTCTTTTCTGTGCAAGAACATTACAGCAACTATTGGATAGCCCTCTGCCTCCTACACCTTCCCTCTACTAGATCATTCACATTAGTGGGAAATTATTCTATAATATCTCCTATCGATAAAAAATTCTCCTTTAGCACCACAATCCCTTCAGCCACCTTTTTATTTCTCTTCCCCTTTATAGAATTTCCTTTCTTTCCATTCTGCTCCTTCTTGAATCCCACCTAATCAAACTTCCATTCTCAGTACTCTATTGGAGAAAATTTTGTCAGAGTCACCAGTGAATTCACGTCACTAAATCCAATATCTAGTCTTTATCTTTATTCATTTGGCTTCTGAGTCATCATTTTTTCTTAGTTCTCTCTTAGTTTGCCTTCAGTTTTCCTGATCACTTTCAGTATCCTTGCTGGTTTCATCACCCTGGCCACTACTACATTTAGAAGTGTCCCAGGGTTCAGTCCTTGGACCGCATCTCTTCTCTATCACCAATCATTCTCTAGGTGAACTCATACAGCCCTGTGGTTTTAAATATAATCTGTAAATTGTTCCTTCCACAATTTTTGTTACAATCTAGACCTTTCTCCTGAATCCCAAACTTATATACTCTTCTGCCTACTCAACATCTCCATATGAGTGAATAATAGACATATTAAATCTAAGATACCCAACCAAAATTCCTGACGTCCCTTCCAACCTACTACCTAGTAGTTTCCTTGTCACAATAAATGACAACTCCATTATTTCAGTTATCTAAGCCAAATCCCTTAAGCTCTTCTTATCTCCTATATTTCTCTTACTCCCAAACATCAAATCTATCATCAAATGCTATTGTTTCTATCTTAAACATTTCCAGAATTCAACAACTTCTCATCATCCTTTTGTTCTCACCCTGGATAAAGCCATCATTCTCTCTCCCTTAAATTACTGCAGTAGATTCCTAACAGTTTTCCCTGTTTCCACCTTTGCCCCTCTCTGCAGAGCTTGTTTTCAACACAGCAGCCAAAATGACTCTTTTGAAACATGTCAGATTATATAACTTTTCTACTCAAAACCTTCCAGTAACTTTCCAAGGTATTCTTTGTAAAACCTAAGGTTTCACGATGGTCTATGGAGTACTTCTAATGGAAGGAGCCGAAACATAGTTCATTATCAGTGGTGTGCTGGTAAATGTTTAACAACCAGCATTATGGATATAGATCAGGAATAAAGTCATAGAAACATATTTGGAAGAAAATAGAGGACTATTGAGTTCTGGTGCCTGTTGGCCACCCAGATATAAATATCCAGTTGACAATAACAAAAAATGCTTTTAAAATAGATAGAAGAATGAAAGAGAAGAAGGAAGACTACCATAGAACTCTGGGAAACATTGATATTTAAGTATTAGCAAGTAAAAGGAAGCCAATGAAGCTACTGGGAAAAGAAAAAAAAAACAAAGAAAACATTAAGTGCAAAAAGTCACCTAGGAAACTGTAAAGTAAAGAAAGTAAGGGATTTCAAGAAGCCAGGTATAATTATGAGCCTCAAATGCTAGAGAGAAATAAATTTTGAATTATAGAGAGGTAAGGTAAGGGATTGTTTGGAAAGTATAAATTAGAATTAGAAAATCCCTGATAATCTTAGTCAGAGGAGTTTCATTGCAGTGGTGAAGAGAGAAGACAGATTGTAGTTAGGGAATTATTGAGAGGTCAGAAAGCAGAGACGGGAGTATATTGTTCTTTCAAAAATATGTATTAACTGTGTAGAGTTGTGGTAAGATGGATGTATGTTTAATTTAACTTTTTAAAAAATCATGTGGCATCTAAAGCGTGTTTATGGGTTGGCCTAAAAGAAGCAAGAGAGAGCAATTGAAGAAATTATAAATCCAGGATAATATTAAGGGAAAGTACAGGGGAAAACTGACTTCATAGTATCAGCTCCGAACAGGAGTCACTGACCTTGGATAAGACCAAAGGCTTATTTCCCTCTGAGATGAGAGATGAAAGAGGGTGAGGGGGCAGTGCTGAATGTTAGATATACAGATTCTAGAACAGGAAACCTAAAAACATTCTATTTTACCTATTATGATAAGGCAATATAATCAGTGGATTGGGCAGCTTCAAGCAAGCACGTTACAATCACTAGTGTGATAAAGGTAAGGAAAAAGTGTTATTCTAACCAATCCCTTTCCACAGAAATCCTTCTGACATGAAGCCATAAAAATTTCATCTCTCACTCTCTCTGATCAGTCATAGAGCTGTAGAATGTTAAATTTTAAAAATACCTTGAATGTTATCTGCTCCAACTCTTAGGTTAGTTATGAAGCTGAGATAAAAATGAAGTGATGTTCTGGGTTCACTTAGCGTGGTGGGGATTGAGTCCCTATATGCCCATTCCCAAGATGGTGTTCTTTCTAATATACTGGTACTATCATTTCAGAATGACCTCCTACCTTTCTTTGCTTAAAAAAAATTGTCTGATCCATTTCCTTTGATTTAGCTTTATATCATGTTATATGTGTGTGTATATATATATATTTGTATGTATATGCGTGTGTGTATGTGTGTGTGTATTTTTTATAAGTCTTGACTAAGTTCCATTAGTTTCCTAATGTTTTTGTAGCTTCACCAACTGCCTTAAAAGATTATAGCAGGCCTGGCACGGTGGCTCATGCCTGTAATCTTAGCACTCTGGGAGGCCAACGCGGGAGGATCACTCAAGGTCAGGAGTTTGAGACCAGCCTGAGCAAGAGTGAGACCCCGTCTCTACTAAAAATAGAAAGAAATTATCTGGACAACTAAAAATATATAGAGAAAAAAATAGCCAGGCATGGTGGCACATGTCCGTAGTCCCAGCTACTCAGGAGGCTGAGGCAGGAGGATCGTTTGAGCCCAGGAGTTTGAGATTGCTGTGAGCTAGGCTGACGCCACAGCACTCTAGCTCCGGCAACACCGTGAGACTCTGTCTCAAAAAAAAAAAAAAAAAGATTATAGCAGAACAGAATATCTAAGTAGAAATTTAGCAGCTTGTTTCCTAAGACTTACTATAAGCTAATTGACTATTCACCATAACAATTATATGCCTTTACTAGTATACTCCTCAGACATATTGTTCTAGATGTGTCAAAGTGAAACATTTACAACACAACAGATCAGGTACTACATTCACCTAGGTAAGTAAAGAACTTAAAATGTTAACTATACTAGGCTTAGTATGTTTGTAAACTATAAGAAAAAATAATGTGATAGTGGCTCTGCAAATATTTGATATTGGGTAAAGTACCATGAAAACTTTATTTTACTGAAACTATTCATTATATATTAAAACTCTATCGTTACAACTGTGTTACTTAAAACATAAAACACTGTTTAAACCCACATAGAAGAATAGCATCATTCAAATAGAGTTACTCTTTAAAGAGTATTATATATAATCACTACAGTGTGCTTTGTAACAATCCATTTACATGTATGATTTTCTTTTAGATATTTTAAGTTCTGCTGTTTTTCTTGTTAATAAGTAATGGATCTCATTGTAAAAAGTCTTAACACTTCAGAAATGTATGTGGCTTTAAAAAGTGAATGTTCCCTGCAACTACACACACACTGTTTCGTAACTTGCATTTTAAACTTCAAATTGTATATTAAGAAGCTTTTCATTTCAGTGCAGATATATTGGTGATACACAGTATCCCAAGGTATCATGATTTATTTAATCCCTTCATGAAAGCACATTTGGTTTTGTTTCTAATATGTTGCTGTCTTTAAAGCTCAATTGAATAATGCAACTCTGTACATTTTATTTTTTATTTTATTTTTTTTTTTTTTGAGACAGAGTCTCACTCTCTTGCCTGGAGTGAGTGCCGTGGCGTCAGCCTAGCTCACAGCAACCTCAAACTCCTGGACTCAAGCAATCCTACTGTCTCAGCCTCCCAAGTAGCTGGGACTACAG
>CAUYSK010047363.1:0-53191 GCA_963575035.1 Avahi laniger | reverse complement strand
ATCTCCTATTAGCTCTGTTTCCCTGGAGAGAGCCCTGAATATATAAGGATCTAAAAAGACATTTTCAAAAGTAATTGCAGAATGAGTGGTTTGTAAATAAACCTGTATCTGCGAAGAGCTTAGAATTAAAGAACTGCATGGGGGAAAACCCTATCTGAGTCTCCACTTCATTGAACGGGGCCAATTTGATGAAGAAAATGGAGGGAAAAAACCATTAATTAGTTTATATTGTGAGCATTCTCATACCCAAGAGGTATTCTAGAGTGTGCCAGCACGATGCTTACAGAAATTGGAACCCCCATGTGAATTCCGGATTTAACTTCACATGCTGAGAGATGTGGTTGCCCTCACCTTTCTCAATATTCTTACTTTCCTTACAAGGAAGGCCTGAGGAGGCCTTTTATCTTTGTCATGTTGGCGTCCTCCATTGCCGGTTCCTGCCCTTCCCCTAACAGTAGGAATTCATTCATTCATAGACATCCTCTGATTCTACATTCAACAGATTAAATGTCAAAAAAAGTTGACTTGCTCCTGCTCTTTTTTTAAAACACCGATGTTAGTCCGTGTTTAATCGAGCGAAGTGGCTACGCTGCAGTTGACCACCAGTGGTCACTGTTTCCCATTCGTGAGTGCTCACTACCTATCAAAGACAGGGCTAGGGATAGAAAAATGATTAAGACCTGTGCCCCATCGATGGGTGACATTGTGAACATATACATTACCACACCATGGGATAAGTGGGATGAAAACAGTATCACAGAGCACAGACGATGGGGATTCTACCCCAGCTCGATCACTGCAGGGCAGTCACAGAAGGCTCTAAAAGGAAGCAGTATTTGAGCTGGGTCTTGAAATAAAACCTATAGGTTTGGCAGCAGAGGGGAGAGGGGGCCACTATATCCTAGAGAATAGCATGAATATCAGAACCTGCAGAAGCTCAGTGTGCCAGAAGCAAAGGGAAGTAGCTTGGAGAAAGAGCCAGAGAAAGGGTTTTTTTTTTATTTTTTTGCTTTAGAATACCATTGTAGAGCTTGAGTAAAAACTGTAGTGTAATAACAGTCCCATTTACTGAGCTGCTCAACGTGCCAGGTGCCAAGATGTCATAAGGACAGGGCATGTCCTCATTTTAAAAATGAAGAGTATAAGACTCAGAAATCCCTGAAGTCCTACTTGGAACCAGGATTCTTCTCTCCACGTCTGTCTGACTCCTGTCACCACATCCTGCCTTAAGGAACTTTAGAAACCATTTGGCCTCGTGGTTTTAAAATTGTGTTCCAAACGACGCTTAGCTGGGATGGAGTTTCACAAACAATAACCAATACTTTCTAAAACACAATAATTGCTCTTTTCAGGCTTATAAGAGTTCCCCCTAAGAATCGTTTTAAAGAAGTTTTGACGCCAAAAACAAATTAAACAGAAACACCATTGAGTTAGTCCAATCCTCTCTGCTAGAAATGATTGCTGTGGTTTGACCGTGTCCCCGGGTGATTATGTGTTGGAAACTTAATCCATGATGCAACAGCGTTGAGAGGAGGAACATTTGATAGGTGATTAGTTCACGAGGACTCTGCCTTCACGAATGGATTAATGTCACTATCACAGGTGTAGGTTTGTTATAAAAGCAAGTTCGACCCTCTCTTGCTCTCAGACAGTGTCTACATGTGACACCTTCTGCCATGTTACAACGCAGCAAGAAGGCCCTCGCCAGATGCAGTCCCTTGACTGTGGACGTTTCAGCTTCCAGAACTGTGAGTCAGATAAACTTCTATTGTTTCTAAGTTATCCAGTCTGTGGTATTCTGTTACAGCAGCACAAAACAGGCTAAAACAATGTTTTGGTTATTTTTTCCTGGCTGTATAAAATTGTACGTTTCTTATAGGAAATTTGGGAAGTGGACAAAATAGAAGAAAAAAACATCACTTATATTCCTACCACTAGTGAACTACTACTAATATATTATTAATATCTAATATTTTTGTCATGAATATATATTACATAGTTTTGATGTAAATGCCTAAAAATACACATAAATTCTTAAAAATAACTTATTAAATGCTATGCCTAATAATTACATAATTATTAGAAGTCCCTTTTTATACTGAGACTAAAATCCATTGAACAATAAGCATTGAATATTTTGGTAGAATGCTGGTAAATGTCATTAGCTTAATCAAGACCAATAACATCAAATCACTTTTTCTTGGCAATAACTGAATTCAATTTTTTTAAAGTGTCATTAAGGGCCATATAAAAGATAGAAATGTTAGCACGAGTAACATAATTTTGATACCTCTGTCCATTGATACCAAAGTCTTAATCTTAAAAGTAGAATAAAGTATTAAATAGGATTTATTTCTTTTTCAAAAAGTGTTCCAGCACTGTAATGTTTTCAGTTCATGGAATAAAAATCTAAGCTTGATGTTTATAAACTTTATCTAATATCCTTTAATCTCAAAGAGTTCTTAATTTCAGGATCAAGCAACTAGAACTAAATTAAAAAGGAAAAAATTCTCAGTATTTTACACTGACACTTAAGATTCTGAATAAATATTAAACATCAAAAGTATCCTTTGGTAATATTTGTAGCTAATCCAAGAGGATTTTAAAACAAGTAAGATTAGAGAGTGGTTAGGATATAAATGTCTTGTAAGAAGCTTTTTGAAATGTTAACTGTCACATTGACTCATATGTTTCTGCCCTTTTACCCTTGACACCTTTGGCTCTCAATAATCCCCAGTTCCTGGTATCAATGCTCATATGGTATCCCCTCCCCTTCCGTGTGGTGGTGCCCGCAATTCCCTTCTAACCAGTAACAAACGGGTGTCACTCCATGATTGCCAAACACCATGTGAGCCTGAAAGGGGATCCTGCCACAGTCGAGCCTTCGGAAGAAACCCCAGCCCTGGTCGATGCCTGGATTGCAGCCAGTGACACACCCAGAAGTAGAGGACCCAGCTGAGCTATGCCTGGACTTCTGATCCACAGATGCCGAGATAATCCATGTGTCTTGTTTTAAGCATCCGTGTTGATCTGTTATGTAGACAGAGAGAATGAACACACCCATTTCCACAGTGATTCACCCAGAGTGACTCACATGGTAGCTGTGAAATTCAGCACCTACCAGGCCTCTTGATACCACCTCCCCATTTCCATCAGCCTCTTCTGTGCTCGAAAATGTCACTTTAGGAAGAAAAATGACATATTGTTGTCTCAAGCTCTACCTGTGTTTGCATTTGGCTCAAATCAATAGAAAATGATAAAAACAATCTCATGGAGATAAAGGTTTATTGGTTTCACTTAACCAAAATTCCAAAGATAGGCAGTCAGGGCTTAGAGAGGACCTGGGATGATACCTTTGCAGCCCAGGATCTTTCATCTTCCTTCTATGAAAGGTGAACTTTTGAAATGACTAATAAAACGGATCCATATTTAGTGGTAATGACACAATACAGTAAATAATGGAATCAGTGAACTGAAAAATTATACACATAAATCCAAATTATGTTATAGAGAAACAATGATAACAGATGATCCGTTATCTTTAGTTGGAAAGATTGCCTTTTTTTGGTGCTGTTAGGTATTTTTTAGTTTTAGTATTCACATAATGACTTTTATGAGAGGAAAAATACTTTGGTTATACATAAAATTTAGTTTTTGTTTTATCATTTTTTAAGTTTCTTTAATCACTTTATAATTATTTTTTTATTTCAGAATATTACAGGGTACAAATGCTCTGGTCACATAAATTGCCTTCGTACCACTCAAGTCAGAGCTACAGGTGTGCCCATCCCCTAGACAGCATGCACCAGGCCCATTAGATGTGAATTTACCCATCTTCTCCACCCCCCTCCCACCTACCCCATCTCTGATGAATGTTACTTCTATATATGCACAAAAATGTTGATCAATTAGTACCAATTTAATGGTGAGTACATATGGTGCTTGTTTTTCCATTCTTGTGATACTTCACTTAGAAGAATGGGCTCCAGCTCTATCCAAGATAATATAAGAGGTAGTTCACCATTTTTCTTATGTCTCAGTAAAACTCCATGGTATATGTATACCACATTTTATTAATCCACTCATGTATTGATGGGCACTTGAGTTGTGTCCACATCTTTGCAATTGTAAATTGTGTTGCTATAAACATTTGAGTGTAGATGTCTTTTTTATATTAATAGAATGTCTGTGTTTCCTTTGGGTACATCCCCAGTAGTGGGATTGCTGGATCAAATAAATGGTAGTTCTACTTTTAGTTCTTCGAGGTATGTTTGTACTCCTTTCCATAGAGGTTGTTCTAGCTTGCAGTCCCACCAGCAGTGTATGAATGTTCCTGTCTCTCCACATCCACGCCAACATTTGTTGTTTTGGGACTTTTTAATAAAAGCCATTCTCACTGGAGTTAAGTGATATTTCATTGTGGTTTTGATTTGCATTTTCCTGATGATTAGAGATGTTGAGAATTTTTTCATGTTTGTTGGCCATTAGTCTGTCTTCTTTTGAAAAGTTTCTGTTCATGTCTTTGCCAACTTTTTAATGGAGTTGTTTGATTTCTTTTCTTGAGTTTTGATTTGCTTGAGTTCTTTACAGATTCTAGTTATCAGCCCTTTGTTGGATGTATAGCATGAGAATATTTTCTCCCATTCTGTAGGTTGTCTATTCACTAGTGATAGTTTCCTTGGCTGTGCAGAAGCTTTTTAATTTGATTAGGGCCCATTTCTTTGTTTTTGTTGTTGTTGTGATTGTTTTTGGGGTGGTCTTCATAAATTCTTTGCCTAGGCCAATGTCTATAAGAGTTTTTCCAACATTTTCTTCCAGAATTCTTATGGTTTCATGCCTTAGGTTTAAGTCTGTTATCCACCGTGAGATGATTTTTGTGAGAGGTATGGGTCCTGTTTCAGTCTTCTACATGTGGCTATCCAATTTTCCCAGCACCATTTATTGAACAGGGATTCCTTTCCCCAGTGAATGTTTTTGTCTGCTTTGTCAAAGATCAGACGGCAATATGAAGATGGTTTTATATCTGGGTTCTCTGTTCTGTTCCATTGGTCAAAGACAACCAAAGGACTAAGTTCAGAACAATTGACATTTTCTCACTGATGGCACTGTGGTAATTTTGGCAGTGTCACAGAGACAGAAGATGTATACAACTAGTCCCTGCCTTTAGGAGCTGCCTTTTCAGCTGAATATTCTATTTAAACTCTGAGAAAACAGTTTAGAGGCGGAGTCTCAATTGATTCAAGTACCTGGTGATGAGTACTAGTGGTACGTGTTACAGAAGGGATGAGCCTACGATTCTATTTGTTTCAAAGTTCTATGATATTTAAAGTTTCTTTCTGAGAATATTTGGGCTTGACGGGGCTTTAGGGAGAATGCAAAAATCAAAATGTAGCAGATGATTTCCTTTATGATGGGCAGTCATCTGAGCCCTTTGTATCTCCCACACTGCACTGTAAAAAGCAGCTTAGATTACAAATAAGCACATGGGATCCCATTGCAGCAGGCAGTTGCTCAGTAGATACAAGCACCAATTGATGCAGACAGACCTGGATTTCTCTTGGCACCTAGTAGCTGCGTGACCCTGAGCATTACTGAATTGTACAGTGAGACGTTCACTAGGTTTAATTGACATCACATGAGAAAACATAAAGTTACTTAGCACAGTGTCTAGGCATAAAAGACAATACATATTAACAGGCATTGTCATAATTACTGTTGAGAGTGGCTAGGTCTTCGAAAAGAGGGAAGACGACAGCATGAAATGGGATGTGGGAGAAGCTACGTCCAGAGGGAGCTCAATGTTGTGGCACCTCAGGTGACAGCCAGAGATGGTCCCACGAGGAGTAGGCTGGGTGCCGAGGAGAAGCAGCACCCACTGTCTTGGGAGTATCGGTCACAGCAAATCCGGATCCAGTCCTGAAGCAGGGGGGCAGGTTATACAGTGGAACTAGAGCAGACTTCAGGAGCTGCTAATTGGAGCTGGGCCAGGAGGTAAGCGGGTAATTTTAGAGACAAGGACAAAGCCAGGGAGTTAGAGGTATCCAGTTACAGAAGGATTCAGACCGTTGGCTAAATAGGTGTTGGATCATTTTTTCCAGTAACCTGCCTACCAAGTTTCTGCTAACCAGGTCTGTAAACAATGCCCAAGGGGTCCCCTCTAGGGGGATGCCAAGGCATTGCGAGCAGGAGCCTGCAGGGAGCATCAGTTGAGCGCCCTGTGGTCCTGAGCCCACGCCCTCCTTTGCTTCTCTGCCTCCCTGGATCCCCAGCTTGACGGTCACGACCTTCAGTTCAACTCTTCCTTCCTCTCTTTGCTGATTCCAGTGTCTGGTTCCAGTTAGTCTCACCATAGAGCTTACAGGAAAGAAGTCAAGTCCCTTCCCTCGACAGTTTAGACAAACTCGCCTGCTCCATGATGGGTTATTAAAGTGAAGCCTGAAATTTCCTGGGAATATTTGCCTTTTATATTTCCATCGGTGTTGCCGGTATTCCTATAGGATTATCCCACCCCGTTTTTCCCACATATCATATCCAGTTAGGGATCCATGAGACTAATCATCCCAATTTCTTCCTCACCTAATTTCTCTTTCCACCAGCAGCTCAACCCCCAGTGCTATTTGCAGGTATTCTGTCCGCTTTGAGATCATAGGTTAGGTTTTAACTTCTCTTGCCTTCTACAAAATGCAACACTTTGTTCCTTTGGTCATATATTCACTAGCAATTTATCCAGAGGCTGCGTTTAGCAGGGCCTGAAGGACCTGACTTACTAACTCCTACCACTGACGCCGGGGATGGCGATATATGCAGCTGATTAAAATTCCCCACTCACACCTACCTCTCAGGTAAGACCTTTATTCCTTCAACAAATATTCTTCTTTATGTTTGAAAACATCTATTTATGTGCGCCTTAAATCTTTTAGACTTCTGCATCCTTCTGAGTGAAATAAGGTTCTTAAAGAGCCTATCTTTTCAACCAATCCTAGTTTAAGTCTGGACTGAAACAGTTCTTGCAGAACCAACTGGAAAGAAAAAACTCTGATCAAACACCAAAGTCTTTCTGTTCTGCAAGGTGAAAGCTTTTGACCTAGATTCTGTTCCATAAAAGGCTAAGCGACTGCTGATGATTCTAAGAAAATCGGTTAAATATCGATACAAACAGTCAAATTCATGAACTGCGTTTGATTATTCTGAAAATCTACCAGACAGAAAGTTCTCCCTTTTATCTACCGTCATTGTTACTTTCAGAGCAGCTCTCTCCATAGCAACTGGAAACTTCTCTGGGCTGAAATAATCCTCTCTAACTCCCAGTGCACAGTCAAGGAATTTTAAAAACAGGGAACTTTGTCACTGTGCAATACTCTCTGAGATTTAAAAGCCTGTGGAGCTCCAGATATATCATTTATCTGTCTTCTGAAGGTAAGCACTGGGGTTAGAAATGTCTGTGTCATCTTCGGTCAAAATGCTAACATAAGAATCTTAAACTCTTAAAAAAAACTATAAAAGTAATCCTAGCATCATTGTTACTAGCACACGGTCTTTACCAGCTCATCTCTGGTCCAGGATCAAACATGAGATGCTGTTAGCCTTTTGCATTCCTTAAGCAATCAGTGGAAAAGATGATTATTTTTTTTTCCAGAAAGTTGACTGACTCTAAAGTTCTCCCCCTCCTTTTGTGACCATTGAGTAGATTTATCATGTTCTTGAAGTTTCGAAGTTCCCTTGTTTTTCTAAGCTACTTCATACTCCAGAACCTTGACTCTTAATAAACTAAAAAAATGATCCGTGTTTTCTGAACATAACTATTTTCTTCCAGCACTTTTCCTTGTCTAAAACCTTCTAACTCAACATTATATTGGTAATTTATTAGAATTTATTTTCTCTTTATTTTTGTCTAGGGATGAGAGAACCACAAATCACTTGGAATTCTCTACAATAGGATAAAAAGGTGTTTCCCATCCTGGGTCCTATAACTTGTACCACCTGCAGATAAACGGAGAAACTGAATCTTCCTAAGTTTTGAGGCTATGTTTAGTTCAGGGAGAGGCAAACTAACAGGGTTTCTGGCCGGTCTTGTGCAATTTGAAAGTCTTACAGCCACGGTAGTTTCCTGCCGTTGTTTGGGGTTATAAATTACCTACAGCCCCCCTGTTGTTTAGAAACCGCTTGTCATTGCAAATCAGCTTAGCCACCCAATTAATGAATCCTTTCAAACATGTTGCAGGCACAATAATTGAAGGCTTTATTTTTCCCCTCTACCACAGAAATTCCTCTGGCTACGACTTTATCCCGTGAACGGCAACACACCCATCTCCATCCGAGACAGACTCAAGGTAAAGGAAGCGTGGAAATGTGCTATTGGATAAAGCTGTCAGGCTCTTGGGTGCCATTGTTCTTTCTACTCAGCCTCGTTCCCTCTACTGAGACAGACAGACCTTCAACCCAGGACAGCAGCGGCTCTGGGAGTCCAGGCCAACTGGCAGATATACTACGGGTTCTCGCTGCCGGAGATCACCCACCCCTCAACCTCTCAAGAAGCCTCATCAGAACCTTGTTGGAGAAAACTGGGTGCCCACGGAGGAGAAATGGAATGCAAGGAGAATGCAATCTGGTTAGTGCAGTGGCATGGGGTCAGGTACCAGGGCATGTTCAAACGAGAGCAATGGATTCTATAGTCATTGACTTCTGTAAAGCCAAATCGAATGCAAATCTTCCTGTATCCAAGTGGGCAATGCATTCTGGCAAAACGTCTTCCATATTTGAGTAGTAAATCATTTGGCATTCTGCATATAGAGCTTAACAATAGAGGAATTTTTTTGTTTGTTCAAAGGATAATGTTTACATAAGCCTTTCTGGACTCCTTCTGCATATTTAGGGGTATTTATTTGTGAGCGTGAACTTCTAGTCATCTCTCCTTTCTGGTTTCCTAATCCTTTTTCAGCCTGCAGTGAACTTGCATGGGACGAGATAGATGCTATTTGTTTTTTCGTAGCACAGTAATAGCAAGCTGATATTTCTCTAACATTGAACCTCTGAGTACTTTCTCTTGGATGTCAATTGGTGTTTTGTAATATTTTGCATGGTGGGGAGTTAATGATTGGATAATCATCTTCTTAATGAGGAATCTGAGCCGAGGAAGACAAATGCTGCAGGTGGAACTGAAATTAGCCTGGTGGCTCCAGAGGCCCAATTCACAACCTTGTCCTGGTCTGCAAAGTGAATCTCAACTGTGATTGCACATTGGAGTCAGCTGGCCAGGTTTCCCAGCCTACCCGTGTTGGGGCTTCCTCCTTCAGAGTTTGAGATTTCAAACTCGGATAGAATTTTTAAAAATCTCTCCAGGTCACTTTAATGGGACATCAGTGGGAGCTGAGATGTCTCCATTAGGGTGGGTGAGTAGCACGGTGGGAGACTGATGGTGAGCAGTGCAGGAGGTGAGAGCCCCTGTGTTGAAATGACTGCAGGCAAGATCAGACAAAACGCTCTTCACCATCTCTTTCCTGACCAACCAGGTTTTTGTTTTTAGGATGAACCCACAAATGCATAAGTAGAAACACAAATAAATAAAAGAAAAGCTAATAACTGCCTCCAAAATACATTTTGGCAGACCGATTTTCTCAATCATGCATTGTCGGGGGTGGGAGGGACATTTTCTGGCCATGCATTTTGCTTTTGTTTTTTTTTCCCCCGGTGACAGAAAAGGTCTGTCTCATAAAATTTCCTCTGCTCTGTGCTAACGATAAATGATTCAATAATAATTAAAATACCCAGTGGCTCCCAGGGGAAACGTGTTATAATAGGCAACTCATCTGTGATGACATTAATATATATAGATAGCAACATAAGACATCCCACTGGAAATAACCAGGGGTCATATCTTATTAATGTCCTCTGAGAATTCGCTTCGGGGGAACGTTCTCCTTTAATAACGTGAAGTGCCTTATTAAGGCTGGTGGCATATTAGTTTTGCTGAGGGGATGTAAACATGCAAAATTGTTCTCCATTTTCAGGGCTGGGGGAAAGATGGTTTTGCATTTACTGTTTTCTGTGACGTTATCAGGAATTTGTCCAATTTGGCTTTCACTTGAATTAGTTCCATTCCTAGGACTTGAAACATCGCCTTTTATAGCTTCACCGTCTTGCTGCTGGTATTTTCATTCATGAAAACTCAGCAGAAACAGAGTTCTCTTGATTTCGGACACCTGGATTCTGGTGCAAACCACATGACTTCAGCTTGTGGTCGGGTCTCTTTTGTCATTTTAGAGACTTTGCTGACAGGCAGAGTTCATGCCAGAAATTTGTGGTAAAAAGGGCAAGGGGGTGTGTTCATATTCCTAAATATCTGGGAAAAAAAGAGGGAAGTGTGGGTATCTTGAATTTGTGACAAGGGAAAACATGTTTCCAATTTTAGGTCTAGGTAAAAACCAGATTTTTAGAAAAGTCAAGTTGAAGTCTCTGAGAGCATCATGCATTTAAAACTAAATCCATTTGGGCTGAAGCCTTTGAAAATGGATAGTTCTTGCTGGATCCTGGCTTTTTCTTTAACGAGAAGGGTTAGGATGTAGTTTTAATGAACTTAATGAGGGATTAAGTAACTCCAAAAGGATCAATTCCACATCAGTAACGATGAGAACCACGACCTTACACGGGTTCCTGAAAGGAAAAGAGCCCTGTTCTGGCACCTTCTGGCTTTGGGACGTGCTGCAACTTGGCTTCCTCATCCAGGAGACTGAGGCAGTGAGTCAGTCCCTCAGGGAGAGCTCTGCGAGGATCTGTGAGGACATACATGCACAGCAGTGACTGATCCCTGCTCTTCCGGGGACACTGGAGAAGTGACATTCCTCAGAACACCCCTCCTGCCTCTCTCCCAGTGTCCCCTCAACTGTCCTAGATACTCAGGACTTTAAACCAAGTTCTCCAGACAGTTTTCAGACACATTAGAGAGGGCCCTGCTTTAAGGGTCTCCATGTCATTCACACTTGGCCGTGCCCCGTGACTTACGACCACGTTGGGATGAAGTGTGGGGAGCACCCAGCTTTAACTTTTTTATCCAAGATGTTTATCTTAACTCTTCTCTGTTAAGACTTTTCTTTTTGTCAGTCACAAAAGCTGCTAGATCTAGTGCAGACCCTAGAGAGCCCAGTGCCTGCCATCAGCGACATCCTTCCAGCTCTCTGGTACGAAAAGGAAGAGAGACAACTTTGCTCTTGTATTTTACAGTCCCCTGTTAGCCTCCTTCCCAGGCTCCCCAACAAAAGACCTTACAAAAATCTAAGAACTTAAAAGAGGGCAGTGCATTTGCCCACTATGCAAAATCAAATGTTAAACGTCTTTGGTTCTATTAATAAAACCCTTGAAGTTTGTCCTGCAGGTCTGACAGCCGTCTTATTAACGTGGGAGAAGACAGCTGACACATCATGCTTTCTGTCACTGAAGTTCTCACCTGGTATAAGCAATTAGCAAAGCTGAATTCTCATAGCTGGGAGAGGCCATCTGATTTGGCCACAAATCAGGGTATGATGGACAATTGCTCCCAAGTATCTGGGTTGCCTATTTAGCTTGTAAGGAGGACCTTGAATTTGAATCAGTCTTTTGTCAAAGTTTATTTCCTTATGAAGTCTTTAAAAGTAATTCCTAGAATCTGTGGAATTTTTTTCCCCCTTAAACCTTGTGCCTCCACCTGACAAGATTAAAAAGAAATCAATGGATTATTCCTGAATGAGTCCATTCTTCTTTAACAAAGAATTTCTTCACCAGAAACTGCAGCCTTGGACAGATCTCGATGCCTATGGGGTTGACCGGATTTGCAAAATTTTGCTGAACATCTCTCAAACACAATTGAGCCAACTGCTAAAAACTTTAACAAGAAAAATAAATCTAGTGGAGATAAACTGAAAATTCTAGTCTGTTCCCCACCCCCGGCCAGCCAACAACCTCCATATGCTTTTTATCATGTCTGTGCCCAGGGGAAGAATTCATGTTTTCTTACGTTGATTTTTCTGAGGCTTCCTACCGTGTTCTTTCCTCCAAGCCACTGCCTTCGGTATTAAGGTGACTTCCCTAAAAAAAATTCAAATATCTTAAAAGGGAGCAAAGCTTCCAGCCACGGGCATGTGATTCACAGTCGAGCTTTAATTCAGCCAGCGTCACAAAATTGAAACCAGGACCAGCACCCTAAGTGTCAAATCTCTAATCAGACAAGATGTTTCTGTAACTGTTTTCAAACTTTTCAGAGTCAGGAACCCATTTTACCTTCCACGTTGTATGCTTTGTATACACCAGTTCTGGAATGCCTGTCCCCATGACGTCAGTGTAGACTCTGCGCCTGCCGTCCCACGCCACACACCCCCCTCCTATTCCAACCCCAGAAAGGCACGTGGCAAAAACATTGAGGAGGAAGCAGGAATGGAAGGAATATCACACACACTCTGCTGCGTGCCTGCCCACCACACCCTGCCACGTGTGCATGGTCTGGTGGCCTCATGAGCGTCCTTTTTGTGTTGTGGACACTCTTCTTCCTACCTGCCCAGCCCTGTCAAACAGCCTGAGCAGCCCAAGAAAATATATCAACATAAACTCATTCCACTCTCTGGTTAGGTCATGTTCTTGTTCTCATTGATAGTAGAGGCTGACCAATGCCCCAGCCTCCCACATGATCTCTCTTCCCGCCACATTGAAGGCAGAGCAAGTTACTGGTTGAAGGGGTGCACATCAAGGAAGTAGGTGGGTCCACAGCCTGTACTCCCCAAGGCAGAAACGAAAGGACTAAGAGAATAAGGTGTATCCAGGTAGGAAGTAAGACCGCGACAGCTTATGACCACTAGCTGTGTGGCTTTAGGCTCTACTCTTCCTTAGACATGGTTTTCATGTATTCTAGGGCACACTTTTCTCATAGAATGAAAGCATAATTCACGTTTGATTCTGTGTGGAAACCTTGTATACTGCACAGAAATGGACCCATGAATTCATTATGCATTAAATAATTTGGGTAATTGGTATTCTAAATGCTTTATATTATGTGGACATATTTGGTGGATTATTACAGAGGCTGGGGACATTTTGTTTTTCCATTTAAAATAATGAAGTAGAGTTCCCACTATCAAAAAATTCCATTATCCTACAGCTTTACAGAACCGATTCGGTTATATGGTGAGGGATGTCTGGCTGCACAAGGCGTTTTGCATAGTGCTGGGTGCTTGGCTGCCAATAAATGATCGCTAATACTACCAAAAGTTTGGTTTCAGGAGGTTACTTGGTACAAAGAATGGCTGTATTACGTACTTGTTTTAACTCATTCGCCTCTTTGGGTCTTGGTGTCAGCTCTGCCAACAGCTACCAATGTGTGGACTTGTGTGGGCTACTTAGGGAACAGAAAAGGGCCACCATGGTTTTGGAGGAGGAGCTTAATATCCACATTGAGGGCTGATGTTATTGGGACCCCTGCAGCTCCTCTGTTTGCTGAGTTCGTGACTCCCCTACAGTTGAGTTGAGGCAGGATTAAAATCCCTGTGGCTTCGTGAAGAATGTGATTATGCTTTGCTTCGGAGATGAATGACATTTGTTTCTTCCTGACTCAGATGGTACATATCAGATGTTACACAGCAAACGTGGAATTAGAAACCCAAAACTTCAGAGAAGACTAGATTAAAAGATATTGTAGTAAATTGTCCCCACAGTGGGAAAATCCCTCTGGGACTCAGGACAGGCATTCCCCAATGCCTTCACTCTGAATCTGTTGTTGCTGTGTTATGGGGCTGCTTCTCAGATACTGTGAGAAGTTCTCAGGAGCTGCCCACTGTCTCTGAAGAAAGGTGGCTTCTGTCTTGCTGACAGAGCTTTCCATCCACAATTCCTGTGTTTTTTTCTTATGGCATGTAAACATCTTAGAATACAGGTTTCACACATCTGTCTGTGGTTTGTGAAACAAATAAGTTGTCATAGTATAGGGGAGGTAAGACTTTTCTTCTATCCTCTTAAGTTCTGTAGCTGGGGCCTGTGAACTAAACTGACAAAAGACAAGTTGACAGGAGAAAAAACACACAAATTTTATATGATGTTAATATTTTTATTTGGCATTGAGGGCTTCATAGAAAAAGTAAAAACTCCAAAGAAGCAGCTAGACCCAGGGGCGTATGTACCATTTTATCAAAAAGCAATAAATTGTGGAGATGTGACAAGAATATAAAGAAAGGAGTTTAGGCTGGGATGGTAAATTGTGGGAAAATGACCAGGAAATATATGAGGGATACTAATGGATGATAAGGATTATTTTAGTAAGATTTGTTTGTACAGATTCATCTCAGGATTAACTCCCTGTTTCCAATGAGAAGAATGTTCTCCTCTTGTTGGTACAGTGAGGATACCTTTCTCATGAGAGATTTATGCCTTGCTTTTAGGTAGAAAGGGGGAGGGCAGAGAGCCCTTCCTGCACTTGCTGTTTCTCAAGTGCCCTCAGCTCAAAATAATCAATGTGCCCAAGTGGCGTATTTGGCAGTGGCATGTTCCAGTTCTCTTGAACTAAAACGTATTTTAGCAATTCTCCTAGGCAGGATGGAAGAGGGACAGATGGCATTTGTTCATTGAGTTTGAGCTGTATGCTGAGGGTAGAACTGTATACAAAGCAGGCACAACCCAGCCTGAATGGCCACATTTTCTCATGGGGGGGAGAGAAAATAAACAAGTAAACAAAGTACTTTTAGAATATTAGTACCATGATGAAAATTTAAAAATGATGTGTTCTAGAGGTATACTGTCCAACACAGTAGCCACTAGCTGCATGGAGTCCTTGGGCACTTGATACATAACTCATCCAAATTGAGATGTGTTGGTAACTATAATATACACACCAGATTTTGAAGCTATCATTCAACAAAAAAAAAAATAAGATATCTAATTAGTAATTTTTTAAAGGAAATGATTTTATCTTGGATATATAAGGTCAAATAAAATATTTAAATTAATTTCACCTGTTTCTTTTTACTTTTTGCCACTACATGCAGCTCATTAAAAAAAATAATAATTTGTAGAGACAAGATCTCACTGTGTTGCCTAGGCTGGTCTTGAACTCCTGGTCTCAAGCAATCCTCCTGCTTTGGCCTCCCAAAGAGCTGTGATTGCAGACATGAGCCACTGCACCCAGCCTTGACTTAAATTTAAAGGCCAAAGAGTCAGCTGGTTTTATGTAAGGCAGCAAATCAACAATTTGTGCCAACTGTAGTTGAGACAACGGAACCACTGGTAACAGAATAGGATTCCCTAGTAGGGCGTCGTCGTTATGTAGAAGTCCATCCATGACACTCTTAGCCAAATCTGGCTATTGGGCTTGCCTGCTTTTCCCTTCTATTTCTCAAATAATAAGCAATGAAGACTTTGTGGTTACTAGTGTTCTGGACTATTTGATAAGCTCTGTTTCTGTTTTTTGTTGTTGTTTTCACAGTGCTTTGAACCGGATGCACTGTTATTAATAGCTGGTGGAAATTTTGAAGATCAGCTTAGGGAGGAAGTGGTCCAGAGAGTTTCCCTTCTCCTCCTCTATTACATTATTCATCAAGAAGAAATCTGTTCTTCAAAGCTCAACATGAGTAATAAAGAATACAAATTTTACCTACACAGCCTACTGAGCCTCAGGCAGGATGAAGATGCCTATTTCCTTTCACAGAATGAGACAGAAGATATCTTGGCTCTCACCAGGCAGTACTTTGACACTTCTAGGAGCCAGGTAAGAAGTGCAAAATTATAAGATCTAGCCTCAGCATCTTATTTTTTTTGCTCATTCAGTCCTCAGACATCCAAGTATTTGTGGTTTTTAGTGATGGGCTGTTGAATGACATAAGTGAAAATTTTGAGTCCAAAAGTGGAAATGTAATGACTAATTGGAAGATGAGTTTTAGCCAGAAGGTAAGTGGGTGGACAGGCAGTCCAGGTGACAGGGCAGCTCCCTTCTCCTGCATCCCCCTGAGTTCTCAAGTAAGCGACTCAAGGCTTTCTGATGAATCTCCAAGGACTGGCTGAGCCGTAGTGGTAGAAGGCAATGTGTCTGTTGGCCTTGCCTTCTGGCCAGGGAGGAAGACACTAATGATCAATTCATCTCTCTCAAAGTGATGAGAGATGAATTTATCATTCGTTACTTCACTGAAGTAGCAGCTTGCAAACAGCATTCTTTATGACTGTCAGCACCAGACAATATCCCTTCTGTGGCTTTTAATTTGTGCTGTGTGTGTACAGGTTTCATGCAAATGCTTCTTCTCTCTGCCAAATCCACCTGGTCTCTGTTGCCTTCGTTACTATTCCAGCAAAAGTTGGTCTTTCAATTAGGTTCTTGTTCTCTGCTTAGCAGTGGGAAGTTGCAGCAGATAAAGTTCCCTGAGCATAAACTTTATTTAAGTTGTATTTTCTCAAAAAATTGACAAGCCATTACTACATTTTGAGGAGTGTGGAAACCCTGTTTTGTTCCTCTCGAAGTTTTCATTGACACGTATGTAGACAAATTTCATTCTTGGTCTCAATTCTGGCTTCTGGGAACCCAAAGGTATCTGCAATCATGCTGCAGCTTAATGACCAGCAAACACATGCTTCGATTTGCTGTCAATATGCTTAATCTCTAACATTATTGGCAGAGCAGATGGAAAGGCTGTTCGCTAAGGACTTTGTGAATGTCTCATCCATAGCTCTAATCCTGTCCATTTCAAAATAGGGCCATGTTTTTGTTCCTATTTTTGTTTTCAAAAAAGGTGGTCCTTTACAGAATTTGGTTTTCTGCTTGAATCAGGAAGTGTGCCTTCCTATAATTTATTGAGTGCAAAATCCATCTAATACAAGGTTGATTCAAATGAACTACTAGAATTTTAGTCATTCTGTTACTGCCTTTTGATTCATACGAAATGGAAAGTCAGCACTTCAGAGCAGGGGGTGTGTATATATCCAGGTGTCTGGTTATCCCACACATACTGCAAATACGCAGCTTCTGAGTGTGTGTGAGATAAAACATTCCTTGAACAGAATAAAATAATTCGAGATTATATGTAGAACCACTTTATCTAGCTATTTAGTCATGAAGAGTCGAACTGCTGAGTCAGAACCCTTCGCTAGGCCTGAGACCAGTAATCTCCTAGATGACACCACTCGCTCTAGTTTCCGGGAGGGGTCGGTGATCCCACGCACCAGGCTAGGGTTGCTCAGGAAGTCAGTCAATCCAGACTTTGCGGGAGGCTTTTGGACCCTCGCTGCAGGCAGTTGCTCCTGCTGACCAGGTGGGGTGTGGTCACGGGGGGGGGGGGGGGGTGCGGGCTCCCTTGGCCCGATATTTTATGGTGGTTTTGTTACTCACAGGACCTACTTCCATAGGTGAAGCCACTGACAGCCACTCCAGATTGGCCCCAGCTCACTCCCCAAGAGAAACCACTTCACACCACAGTACTCTAATCCGGCCAACCTCCCTAACAGTCTGGAATGGAACATCCCTTTATTCTTTCCTTCTTTTTTGTCCAAACCACTGCATGTTTTATCTTCCCAACTCAATCTCTTAATGTTGCCACCTCTTCATTTCTCTCCACTGTTTGCTGTTTCCATGCCACGGCGCTCCCCAGCCCTGCCTCTCTCGTGTAGGATGGGTATTCCTCATGCCACACCCAGAGGACTTCAGGAATGGCAACAGTGGTTGGAATTCTCCTTTATCCTGATGGCACTTTGAGACTGTTAAGTCTTTCGCAACCTCCATGGGATACTCATCCTTCTAGGAGGTTCATGCTCTCTGTTCTTTCAACTTGTTTTCACCCATGAAGCTTCTGGCTACTTCTCCAAACTTACCAAAATTTTGGACTGACTTTCAGCCTTCCACTCTACTTCACACCATAGTTATTAATGTAAATGTGATCCTGCCATGCTCCGCAATGACAGATTGCAAAGAAAATCCAACGAGCACTTTTTACTCCTTGTCATAAGAATGCAACCTTGACACAAGAACCTTCCCTTGATTCCCCTTTTGCTGGATTTTTCTCCCTCCTTTCCTATATAATGGGCTTAGTAGAGTTCCTGGCACGTAGTAGGCACTCAAATGTTTATATAAATGAATGGGAATATTAATGGGATGTAAGGCAAAAACAAACTTTTCAGATGCTCATACTTTAATGGAGGAAAATTGATCTACACATATGAAGTCCTGTGTTCTCCGGGAGTTCAAAGAACACAGCACTGTGCTAGCTTTGATTTGCAGTGAGCACACAGCACATTGAACTTGAGAGTACAGGCAGATGTGAAGTGGGGGTGTCCTTCGCAGAGCCTGTGTGGAGTCCAGGTAGGGAACAAGATTTGACTTGAAGCTGGGAGAGAAACAGTTTACCAGCTGAAAGGATGTTAAACAGTGAGAGCAGGAGATGCTCTTGGAGAAAACACATCTTTAAGAGGGTAACTAGAAAGGTTGGGGTAATGAGGACCAATAGGTGGGGGTAAGAAAATTGAGTGTCACAGCGGATAAAAATGAAACAACTATTTTCCAAAGAGAGTTATGTCTGAAACAGGAGAATGATGATAGTCATATTCCCACAAACAGTTTCATTTTCTTTTAGACGAACTCTTCCTTATCTTTTGGGGAAATCCTAGAGATGCTTTCATCAGAAAGACTTCAGAAGTTAAATTTTTCTCGTGACTTTGTATCTGATTTCAGTGTATGGAAACCAAAACATTGCAGAAAAAGTCTGGAATACTAAGCAGCAATGGTGCTGATGAAAATACCCTGCCTCAGCTGGCGGCGACAATCATTGCGTTGTCCCTCCAAGGTGTTTGTCTGGGACAAAGAAACTTGCCTTCACCAGACTATTTTACGGAATATATTTTCGGTTTTTTGAATAGTACAGATACCCTCCATCTATCAGGTAAGGATGTTTTTCACAAATTAAACTTTCAAGCTACACCTACTAAATAAACTATGTCAAATACAAAAGCTGACGTTTGTATGACTACATTTGTTCAGGTATGTTTTAAACACCATTTTTTTCTCGGCATATGGTCAGACAGCTCAGGGCACCTTGCTTGCAAGGCAAATGTGCTGTGATATCTGTGTGATGATGAGGGACAAAAACATGAACTTGGTCTGTTTCTGCAGCAGATGAAATTATGGACATAGAACCAAAGGGAGAGATTTTATGGTCCGCCATGAGTACCAACAGAATACTTTCCTAGTTGGGACATGATGCTGAGCCAGGTGTGACAAAGTGTTGTGTAGAATGATGACATAGTGTTCCAAATAGTGTAAAATGTTTGGTAGCAGTTTCCTTGTAATCATAAAGGTTAAGTCATTTAATTTTAAATAAAAGTAACATGAAATGTCCATCTTTGCTACATTCCTGACTACCAGCTTTTTGGGGCTCCAAGATGAAATGGGATGTCAGGAATGGAATTAGATGTTTGTTTTGCACATTTCTTTGTATTTGACAAGGCATTTAAAGTGAAATGCCTAATTTTTAAAATCTACATCAAAATACCCAGAGGCAGATTTTTTTTTAAAAAAATCACCTCATTACTAATATCACAACTATAAAAGGTTTCCTTAATATCATAAAAACTTAATTTTCACATTTTCCTGATCTTTTAAAAAAGTTTTTATTTTTTAATTGAATCAGGATCCAAATAAGATATATAAAATACAAATTATTGGTAGGTCTTTTAAGTTTCTTTTATAGGTGTCATGCTTACTCCTCTATTTTGTTGCAAATTATTTTGTTGGAGGAAAAAAAAGAAGATTTACCATCTGGATTTTTCTGATTCCATTTTTAGCCATTTAACATGTATTTCAATGTGCTATGTTTCATGTATATTGGTTGTTATATGTAGAGACTTGATTAGTTTTAGATTGTTTAACTGTTTTATAGTTCCATACCTTCCATTAAGAGACATGCAACCTCTGGGCTCTTTTTGAGATGTTAAAAGCTATTGGTGACCATTGCCTAGACTGATTATTATGTAGGGCTTACAAAATGATTTTCTCATTCTCTCATTTCTTGTTTATTTATTAGTGTAATAATCCTATAATGGAAAAATTTCCTCTCATCATTATTTCACATTATTGAGGTTCTTAAAGGAAAGTAAGGGCGAACCTTGATAGTTTAATTTACCAGTTTTCAAAATAATAATTTTATTTTGAAAACTTTTCAAAAAAAGATAGACTAATGGCTAACAAACATATGAAAAAATACTTAACATCTCTAATCATCAGGGAAATGCAAATCAAAACCACAATGAGATAGCACTTATCTCCAGTGAGAATGGCCTTTGTCAAAAAGTCCCAGAACAATAAATGTTGGTGTGGATGCAGATAGACAGGAACACTCATACACTTCTGGTGGGACTGCAAACTAGTACATCCTCTGTGGAAAGCAATATGGAGATGCCTCAAAGAGCTACAAGTAGAGCTACCATTTGATCCAGCAATCCCACTACTGGGCATTTCCTGAAAAGAACAAAAAACATTCTATAAAAAAGACATCTGCACTCGAATGTTTATGGGAGCACAATTCACAATTGCAAAGATGTGGAAACAACCCAAGTGACCATCAATAAATGAGTGGATGAATAAAATGTGGTATCTGTATACCATGGAGTTCTATTCAACCACAAAAAACAATGGTGATATAGCACCTCTTGCATTACCCTGGATAGAGCTGGAACCCATTCTACTAAGTGAAGTATCCCAAGAATGGAAAAATAAGCACCACATGTACTCATCATCAAACTGGTTTTAACTAATCAACACTTAAGGGCACATATAGTAGTAACATTCATCGGGTGTTGGGCACATGGGAGGGGGAGGAAGGGATGGGTATATACACACCTAAGGGGTGCGGTGCGCACAGTCTGGAGGATGGACGTTAATTGCAGTGATGCTCCCCTGTATGTGATGAGTCATTTTCTTTTGCTGCTTTCAAGATTTTACTTTCGTCTTCGACTTTCAAGAGTTTGACTGTAATGTGTCTGGGTGTGGATCTTTTTGTATTTATCTCACTTGGTGTGTGCTGAACATCTTGAACATGTGTATTAAGGTTTTTACATCATATTTGGAAAGCTTTTAGCTATTATTTCCTCCAGTATTTTTTTCTGATTTTTTTCTTTCTATAACTACCAATACATATATGTTGATAGACTTGCTGTTGTTCAACAGGTTTCTGAGACTTGTTCTTTTCTTACTTTTCTTTCTGTTCTTCAGAATGGATTATATCTATTAATCTGTTTTCATGTTCAATTGATTTTTTTTCCTCCTGCCTTCTCAAATATGCTGTTGAGTGCTTCTAGTGAATTTGTTTTGTTTCAGTTTTGAATATTTGTTCCAATATTCTTCAACTCCAGAGCTCCCCATTTGGACTTTTATATAATTTTGATTTCCTTATTGAAAATTACTATTAGTTGATTTATTGTTGTCATACTTACTTTTAATTCCTTAAACGTAATTTCCTTTGGTTCCTTAAACATATCATAATAGTTGCACTGGAGTCTTTGTCTGCTAAATCTGACATCTTAGAATATTTAGAGATATATTTATTGGCTGCTCTTGTTCCTGAATATGGGTCCCATTTTCCCATTTCTTTGCAAGTGGTATACTTTTTTAAAAAATAAAAACTGGTCATTTAAAATAAAACTCTAGTTTGTAATTTTTCCTACCACTGATGATAGCATTTAGGAAAATTACGAAGACACGGTATTCACAAGTCCATAGAAATTTACAATTATATTTAACGCTTCTTTGTATCAATCATTTTCAAAAAACCTAGAGCTGTACTAAGGAAAACTAAACTGTAATCTGTAAACTGGTGGCCATATCACAGTAGCATTAGAAAACAAGGTCTAGTTTGTCTCTTTAATCTCAGCTCCTTTTCATTTCTTTTTTCTTTTCTGCATATACGCTTAGGAAGAAAACCATTTGATTGACTTAACTACATTAAAATAATAATCTACTAAGTGTGTATAGTGTGTCAAGGGAATAAATTTCCTAAGGATTCAGCCAGTTTCATCTTTAATTTACATTTTGATAGAAAAAATATATACTTGGCTCAATGGAAGGCATTTCTACTTGTGGAACATTCTGCCTGAAGGGTACGAATATGGTCGGCACTATCTTTGTAAGGGAATATCTGTGCTCTGGCCATGTGAAGCTGTGATTATTCTGAACTTGACCTGTCTATTCTATGTGACATCAGATTTTATATGAAATTTCTAGAACTAGACCAACTTCTCAACACTCTCTGGACCAGAAGTACCTGTATGAAAAAGGATAAAATCCATCAACTTCAAAGGAAACAAAACAACATAACTATCCATGACTGGGTCTACCCTGATCTATCTGTATCCGCAGACAAAGAGTCAGATGATGGGCCAATCTCCTGGGATCAGGTATTAAAATTATTCCTCTTATACCCTCATTTGCTGTTGCCAAAGGAAGCCCAGCTGTGAAAGTTCCATTAGAGTTGTAGAAAACTTAAAGGATAATGTGTACTTTCTTAAAAATAGAGATATTCTCTTTCCATAGTGTGGTCATGATTTTCTTTTTCTAGAAGTGGATCTCCGTCGACATAAAAACAAGGCCAAGATGTTCGGTAGAATGATACATATTGCTTTTTCCTCCCTTGGGTCCACATTGAATGCATGAATAACAAATTCAGAAAATGTATATTGAGCATTTACTATGCACTAGTCTCCATCCTAGGCATGAGGGATACGAGGTAGTCGGAGGATATAGACTTTACATGGGTAATTGCTATGATGAATGAACACTTTGAATGTAGGTTAGAGGAGGAAGAGATTACTTTGGACAGAGAGCAACAGAAAAATATCTGTGTGATGGGTGACAGAGAAGGTTTTTGAGAGAAGGTGATGTGTGCACCTGTGAACATACCCATCTCTGTATTTCCTAAGGTTGTGTTGTAAAGTTCATTCACTGCTCTGCCTTGATGTGCTACGATCAAATCAGTTGGGCAAATGCTGAAGATGTACATTTCACTATAGCATATTAAGGTGTCTGGAGAGGTCTATTACTAAAGAAAGTTTTCTTTAATCTTATTGAACCCAGCATTTCTAAAACTTTGATCATAGAAACCTTCTCTGCCCTAATCATTTAAAATCCTGAGACATTAATATTCCATGATCATGGTTTACGTTATTGAATACTTACATTTTGTCAAACACTATGCTATTTATGTTATCTCATTTAATTATTACAACAGCCATATGATGTTGGTTTGTATTATTCCATCCTACAGATGAGGAAAATGGAGGCTTGGAGCTAATAAGTAATTGCCTAAGTTCACAGAAACTGAGAATATATATGTAGGTTGTCTCATAGCATATTCTGCATTCTTAACTATGTTATTGTTTTGAAAATGTTGATTTAAATAAGTTAAAACTTTTTTATTTATATTTTAATGAAAAATATTCCTATTGAATACAATCTGTGTATTAAAATAGGAAAAGTCTTTACCTATTCTTAACAACACTGAATATTACCATAAATTATAAAAACATGATTGAGCAGTATCACATTTTTGCTATTATATATTTTTAAAAGTTAATTTCTGTCACTTCTGCCACGTATAAAAGGTATGTCAGAGTTGCTGCTAATTGTATTCAACGTCAAGTGACAAGAGTTGGCCTCCATATTGTGAAATCTCCTTAATGCTTCTTTGGGGCCAACTCTCAGGAAGAAAATGAATTTTCCTTAGGGAGACCCTATTTGCATAAAGAACAAAGGTTATTTATTAAAATTTAGGGGGTTCTTAATTAAAAATTTGGCATGTGTCTTCTAAGAATGTGAATAATCATTTTCTCTGCTAACCATGCAAAATAAACAAAACAACCTCTTCAACAGTAATTCTTATTTGTCACTACATGTCACTTTCTTTGTGACTCTTGATGGGACCCTAAGATGGCACATCAGATCTTAAGGTTCCTGCCCGCACTGTCTAGACCAATGGTTCTTCGCGTGTTGTGCCTGGGCCAGCAACACCAGGGAACTTGCTGGAAATACCTATTCTCAGGTCCCACCCTGGTATCTACTAAATCACAAGCCCTGAAAGTAGAGCCAAGCTCTGTCTTATAGCAAGCCCTTTAAGTGACTCTTAGAATGAAAGGTTGGAAACCACTGCTTTAAAATATTTGTAAAGCTTCCGCAGAAGTCCGGATGACATCAATCCAAACACAAGTATATATTGAAGTTTATTTTTACAAAGAAATAAAGATGTTTTAAAGATAATTGGCTGCATGAGCTACATTTTCATTTTGTTTTTTTTTCATTATTAAAAATATTTTTTATTCAAATTTTAGTAGCATACAATGAATCAACCTTTAAGGACATTCGTGTTAGTAATTTCAGAAGAAGTTTAAAACAACAGTGACCTAAATAGCACAGAAGCAGCAAGCATAGATCCAGGGCACAGAAGCTTAGAATAGAATAACCTTACTCTCTGAGAAAGTATTCTAAAATGAGAAACGATTTAATTTCTTGACAATGAACCAGGGAAAGATGAAGGCACTTTGTTCTTGTTTATCTCTGCATTCCTTTACTTACTTGTCAGGCATTTTCCAATCAGAATATTTATTATGAAGGCTTCACCAGCAAAAGTTTGTTGCTATGGTTTCCTTTTATTTTTGTCAGTATTTCTAATGATGAAATAATTATATTCCATCAGTAACCAATAGTGCAAAAGAGAATATTGTCTTTGACACACATTATTTTGATAAAGGAGGAAAAACACAAGGTTAGATTTCTGTTGATGCTCTTTGTAGGAGAAAACTTTTGGACTTCTTGCCCAATCCTTTTCTGAGAAATGCCTTCCTCGCCCACAGAGGTGAGGCCGTGTTTGAACAGCATTATCCCTGCTTCTACCACATGGACAAAACTGATTGAACCAGATGAATGCCTGACCCGAGAGAGCCCATCTGTGGCTTTGCTGAACAAATCAGATCTCCCTTGGGACTTGCAGACTCAACCCAGTCTCGGGTTCTCAGACTGAAAGTTCACTTTAGAGTTGGGGCTGATATGGCCTTGTGTTTACTAAATGAGAGAGGACCAACCCTGAAAGGAAACAGACAAGGGCAGAGGGAAACAGGTGAAAATATTACATTATATTATATTTTAGCGAGGGAGCAAGTGAGAGCATGCACACTCACCTGTATGCCCTAGGTTCTAATTTTCTAGATTTGAGTTGCAGGTCCTTATGGGGCATGCACATCGTTTCATACCTGGGTCCTACGAGATCCTCTGTGCCTTTCTAATACAGTCTCTTCTTGGTTGTCTCATTTCAGTTGGTTCTGTTGCATGCAACCAAATATTTTCTGATCAAAATAAAACTTTTGATCCATGGAATCATCCCCAGAGATTTTTATATGGAATGTACACCCCCACCCCCTGAGCAAATATGTCATCATTGTTTTCTGATTAGCAATGTGCCTTTGTTTAAAATCCCTGTATTCTACAACATGACAAGTCAGACCAGCCTTACAAATCACTAATTTTTATTGATTACAATGACAGATCACGTAGATATTGTGTTGGGATCTTATTTGAATAGAAGACATCCATTTGCACTAGCAGAACCACATATCATTCTCATTCACCTATGAGAACCTTTAAATTGCAATGTTTGCACAAAACGTCAGCCCTTCTGCGATGGATAAATGTCTTGTGGCAATTTTTAAAAAGCTGTGGCATTTGTTGCTTACTCTTATCTTTTATAGATGTCTGTACAATATGAAAAAATTATAAAAATTTAGGTAACAATCAGTAAAGTCAGTAGGAAGTAATGATGCTTTCAACTGGTTTTTGTGGAGAAAGAATCTCAATTGAGAGGGGTGGCCGTATCGTTTAGTTGTTACGCACTAGCTAGTTGACATAGCATTCACATTTAAGATTTTTACTTTTACTACTTTCGAAAATACATGTTGCTTACTTAGGATTATTAAATCAGATAACAATAACCTCATTACCACAGAGCCCCCTGCTAATCATGTGAAGTCCTAGCTTTGTTGACACAAAGTTATTCCCATTGAAAAAACAACAAAAATATCAAGGCTTCCTTAGGCTGCTGGTTAGAACACCATTCAACACATTGTAAAACATGATGTGTCTCTTTGAAAAAGAAGAAAGGTACAAAGCTCATACTAAATAATATTCAGAACGAAAGTGAGCTCCAGTAGGCTTTGATCAGTGGTTTAAAATAACCTTTGGAAATGATTTAGGGGTGAAAGGTTGTAGGAAAACCTGTGTCTTCATGGCTTCATGTGTTCATTCTGGCTTCTGTCTAGTTCCGACTCCTCAGGAATGGCAGTTGGTGGGGAATATAGTTCAGTGTTGAGGTTAGTAACAGCGTACGTTTTTCCCTGTACAGACTTGCTTCTCTGCGAGGCAGCTGGTGGAGATATTTCTACAAAACAGCCACATCGCATCCATTTCTAAGGAGGACTTTAAGCAAATGAGTCCCGGCATCATCCAGCAACTTCTCAGTGGCTCTTGCCAGCGGCCCAAGGAGCAGCAAGCGAAGCTGCCACCCACCACTCTGGAGAGTAAGTTCTGCTTCTTTACTCAGAAAGCAGATGAGCACAATATGTATAATAATAAAAATAACAAATGCAGGATACTTAGCGCATACCAGGTACTGTTAGACGCATTTCGCATTTCCCAACTCATTTAATCCTTCCAACAATATTATGAGCTAGGTATTATTATTATCCCCATTTTACAGTTGAGAAAACTGAGGCACAGAGAGATTAAGTGACTTTTCGAAGGACACATAGCTGGTAAGTGACGGAGTTGGGATTCAAACCCAGGCAAGCTGGTCCCAGAGTCCTTGTATCTAATCTCTGTGCATTTCAATGGATATAGTACCTTTTGTAGACAATTTATATAAATTGATTTTGTCCCATATATTTAATTCAATCACAGACCAACTTAGAAGTCCGTAGTTGAGAAGTGGCATGGTATAAAAGAAAGGACATAAACATTGGAATCAGAAATGCAGAGTTGAGTCATGCCTTCTTCCCCCAGCCACTCTGTGATCTTAACCAATCTCTCTACTTCTCAGATCCTCCAGCAGAGATCTCCTACAGGGCTTTCTTTCTCACATCAGGGCATGTAGAAACAGTGAAGGCACTCTGGCGTCAACCAAAGCACACTGGGCTGCTCTGGGATGGAGGTGACCCATCCAGGGAGGTACCGGCCATCCAGATGTGGCTGGCAGCCCCAGGAAGTGAAGAGATCAATATTTGGACTTGCCTATATCCCACAGAGTCATTGCAGTAAATAAGATTGATCACAGGGCTTCACAGGGTCCCCTAATATAATGTGTATAAAAATGTGTTCAGTAAATTTAAGGCACTGTATATTTAAGAGTCCAAAATGAAAATTATTGGCCTCAGAACATCCATGACACACAATAAAAATGTGACAGTGAACACACGCAACCCTTAAAGTATTACCATCGCTCTGAGGGCCTTTTGTGTACATTTTCCAGAACTGCTTTTCTTTCTCTTTGAGATAGCTTGCCACTCCCATCCTAGCTGAGTGGCTCGGCTACTCACAGTGGATTCTGCAGCATCAAATGGCTCTTTGGAAGATTTTATATGAACAAAACCATGCCAGGCCTAAATATTTAAGACCCCACATTCACTGATGGGAAAAAGGCTACATTAATAGTGAGCAGCTAAATAATTCAGCACTTGGTGGTCAGTGATGCTCACAGAATGGATGAGGACAGAACTGTGGCACAAGGAACTGTCGTGGGTGTGTTTATATCCCCACCACCCGACATGACACCTGATACCTGCAGGACATTCAGAAAAGTGTTTGGAACTTGAGGTCTATGAAAAAAGTTGTATCCCCTTTCGAATGAACTTCTAGACCCTTCTAGAGAATAGTTTTGGTAAGAAAAATATGAAGTCATACTCATTAAAGAATCTAGAAAAATATTACTGTCCTCAGTTGAAAATGTTGCATCGCGTAATTATAGGGAAAGGATTGAATCAGTCTTTTGGAGTTACAGAAATGTATGATGTTACTTTGAAGAGGGGAGGATTGAGAGAAAATGTTGTTCATTATGCAGAAATTCAACCCCTGAGTGCCACCTCCAATTGAGTTTCTAGAAAAAAAAGTATTATAGCCACGTATAGATCAAGGGCTTCAGACCTGTTCAAAGTAGCTGCTCAGAAGTGGCTCAGTGGATAGGTCAAGTTCAGCTGTAGTAATGGGAAACATGTAGACAGAACGTGTCTGCAAATTCCTAACTCCAATCAAGACCCCATGGCACTGAAGTAGAAACCTGGGGCCAAATTAGTAGAGTCCTATGGCCACAAAAGTCAGATTTTATGGTTTTCAGGCTGTCCTTCCCATACGAGAACAGGTGAACTCTAACTCATAGAGGGTCCAAAAAGATTTGATAAGCTCTGACGTTAGGAAATACCCATTTTCTTCCAATTTCACTCTGTGGCTGCCCACAGGACAAAGGGGTCAGGAGCAACAAAAGAACTGAAGAACCTGAAACTTTGCCTTTTGCCTGGAAAATGTCGTATCCTAATTTGTCCTTGTGAATTCTTTTTTTTTTTTTTTTTTTTTTTGATATAGAGTCTCACTGTGTTGCCCAGGCTAGAGTGCTGTGGCATCATCCTAGCTCACAGCAACCTCAAACTCCTGGGCTCAAGCAATCCTCCTGCCTCAGCCTCCCAAGTAGCTGGGACTACAGGCATGCATCACCATGTCCAGCTAATTTTTTCTATATATTTTTAGTTGTCCGATTAATTTCTTTTTATTTTTAGTAGAGACGGGGTCTCGCTCTTGCTCAGGCTGGTTTCGAACTCCTGAGCTCAAGCAATCCACCCGCCTCGGCCTCCCAGAGTGCTAGGATTACAGGTGTGAGCCACCGCGCCCGGCCTGTCCTTGTGAATTCTTGACATTTCATTGTCTTTTGTAGCTTCCATAAAAAAAGTGACAACTTTGAATTTTATTAGACACACCAGATGCTCATATTAAAATTAAAATGAGAAGAATGTCATTCCCATATACAGTCTATTTGGGGAAGGAAAGGGATATGAAACTTGTTTGAAGATCTTTAGGGATGTTTTAATAATGTGGGTATTTATTAGAATGAAATAAAACCTCCATGTCAGCATATGACCATTCCAAACTATTTAAAAAATTTTTTTAAATTTAAATTGTGGTAACATACACATGACATAATATTTACCATCTTAACCATTTGTATTTGTATATAGGTAAGTAGCGTTAATTACATTCACATTGTTGTATAACAGATCTCTAGAACTTTCTCATCTTGCCAAGTTGAAACTCAATAACCATTGAAGAACAGCTCTCCATTTCCCACCCCTTCTACACCATTTTATAGAGTTTCTGTAGCAGTGAAAGGTGGAAAATGGAAGTTTGAAACTTTTTTGTCTCTTCTGAGTATACCACCAAAACTATTCTAATATTAGGCCCCTGAAAAATCTAGAACTTAACTGTTCAACGAAGGTCCTCTTAAAATCACAAGCCTATTACCATATTACCAGTTGTATTATTAAGATTTAAGGTAAAGGGTGAACCTTCTAGAAAAATACAAGGATAGTGAGACTCGAATACTTTCTATTATAAAAATCTTTAAGAGGATAGTTTCTTAAAAACCACCGTGAGCTTTAAGTATTACGATAATAAAATTGCTTGCTTTAACTTATTGTATATCTATAACCACTAAAGAAAATGATGGTTTAATTGTATAATTACTTTTCCTCATCATTTACAAAAGTTTGCCATGACTCGTTAGTAATTTCTGAATAATAGAGGCAAAAAGCATTTGCTTTGAAGATCTGCAACTAAATGAAAATGATAATGTGAATAACTCTTTATCGCATTTATACTTGACTCTGAAAGTCATTTCTTCTCTCTTTTCTCTCTTCCTTTTCTTCCTTTGTTTCTTGTCTTTCATGTATATTTATTTTTGTTAGAAAGTGAACATTTTAAGTTTATTCAGAATATTAAGAAATCCTGGAAGCCTAGAGACATGAAATAAATTTTAAGGATTATAAAAATTATTGCGAACATCTAAAATGTAGACCATTCATATTTATACTATCAACTGCTATACATTTACTGGTCAGTTTTCACTAATAAAATCACTCATTTTAGTCATTGAGAATAATAATCCCTTTGGACATGACAAATAATTTTGAGAACTCATGGAAGATAATTCTTCCAAAGGTATACTCATTTTTGTACACAGACACAGGTCTATGATGGGGTCACGCTTTGTGTTCCCCCATGACACTGTTTCTTGCCTTCGAGAGGTTTAAAATGTGACTAGATGGGAATCGTGACTAGTGACTGTCGGTGGATGTTGTAGTTTCAAGTGAGAGAAATTAGTTTCTTTGGGGGTGGGAGATGAGCTCAACCCTTGCTTGCCACAGGGTAACTTTGAAGTAATAGGGTTATTTGGTGAAAGTCTTGTCTTAGTCCATGCTATAACCAAATACTGTAAACTGGTGGCTTGTAAGCAACAGACATTTGCTTCTCACAGTTCCAGAGGCTGGGAAGTCCAAGAACAAGGCGCGGGCAGGTTCAGTATCTGGTGAGGGTCCACCTCCTGGCTCCTAGACTGGCGCCTTGTGGCTGTGTCCTCACCTGCTGGAGGGGAGTAACTCTGGTCTCCTCAGGTACCTTATAAGGGCATTAATCCCATTCAAGCGGGGTGTCAACCCTCATGACCTAGTCACTTCCCATACAACCCACCTCCTAATACCATCACTTAGGTATGTAGATTTCAACATATGAATTTTGGGGAGACACATTCAGACCATAGCAAATCTGTTCTTTCTTGTAAAAATTAAAGCCTTTTTACCCCATATAACACCTATTTAAAAATTCCATATCCCTGTTAGCTGTTATTGTGAGACGCATTCTTCTGGCATTTTCAGCAGCTGAGGCATGAACAGAGGGCATCGAGGAGCACTGACTTTTTGTGATCTCCTTTGACTTAGAATATGGCTACAGCACGGTGGCTGTGACCCTCCTCACGCTGGGCTCCATGTTCGGGTCGGCACTGGTCCTTTTCCACAGCTGCGAGGAGAACTACAAGCTCATTTTACAGCTGTTTGTGGGCTTGGCTGTTGGAACTCTCTCTGGAGATGCTCTGCTCCACCTCATCCCACAGGTATTCAGCTCTGTTCCGTTTCAGGTGGGGTGTGTCTGATTCCTCTCTACATATATGTAGCCACTGGAAGTATTTATGAGAAATTTTACAGCGACTTCAATGCGTACATACAGCAGTCAGTGTTTTCCACGGAAAGAAACATTATTTCCCCAAAGCCTCTCTTTCCCTGCAGGAGAGAAGAGATGACCATACATTAGGTTCACCAAATGCTGTTCTTATTTTTGAGATAAAAGAAAGAAAAGGTGGTTGGATCTAGATTCCTGTTAAGAAAGATGCAGGAAACATATGCTAATTATCTACAGGGTGTTCCCAAAGTCACCATACATAAGGAAAATGGGAAATTGTAGGTAAATGTACCTTTATTTGAAAAATATTCATTATAAAATTTTATAAAATTTTTCCTCTATATGGAGACTTTTGGACACCTGTATAAATAAAAAAAAAAAATGGGCTGTGAGACTGTGCTGGTTTTTCTCTAGTTATCTCCCCTCCACCCCATATCAGATCCAACCCCGCTCTGCTCTGCGCCCTTTGAGCCCGCAGGGTGGCAATGGCTTCCTGGGGTCACTAATGTCTGGGTGTTGCCTCATCCCTTGCTCCTACCCTTGACTCTGCCTTCCTCTGTAATGGTACCATCGTTAATGGCACTTCATCCGAGCCATCACAGTGGAATTTTCTTCCTTGCCTGACTAATCGTGTCTAGATTTTTTTTCCTTAAGAAGCACGTAAGCACCAGGAAGCTGGCCCTCTGTTGACGTCTTCTGGGGCTCTTTATTTGTCAGAAATGACAAAACTAAGACCCGAGTTGCAAAGGCGTTCAGCCGGACCCCGTCAGCTCTCCGGATGAGATTAGCTATTCCCTGTGCAGCTTCTCACTCCCCAGTGAGAGGGTAGTGACTGCGGACCATGATCCCCCCTCTCCCACAGCCTGAGATGCCAAAATTTTCCACAAGCCTCTGGCAATTTCCAATAGGGTCACTCTTGTTGCTTAGAGGCTTGATGATGATTCCGTGTTCTGAACATGGCAAAGTGAGCCCTGGAGAAATAAAACAAACCATTATTAGTTTTAATTTCCCCCGTAATCTAATTTTCTGGAAATATTTCAGGACTTATTATTGGCTTGAGGCAGTGGCCTAGACCTTTTTTCTAGGTCACAGCAGTGGTTACAGAGTTGTTTACTGCCCGGGATCCCAGGAAACAGCAAAGGGCTCTCAAGGATGCCCGAGTCCGTTAGATGCAGGACCCCGGGCAGCAAGGGCAGACTCGGAGGTGGGCAGAGCATGTTACAGGGGAGAACTTAAAAGGTTAGCTTGGTTTTATGAAATTTAGAAGACTGGGTTTTTTTTTTTATTTTGTTTTTTTTTGCTTGAGAAAAGAGATGAGGACAAAAGTTATCGGGAAGAAGATGCAGTGTAAGTGTGGGTGCAAGCTAGAAAAATCAGTGATCCCTGGCAGGTTTTCAAAGGTCTGTACAGAAATGAGAAAAATGCTATTTTCATGACTTCCTTTTGTAATCAGCTAAATTGATTCAATTTAAAGATTTACATTGTATTCTGAGGTTGTGGGTTTTTCTTATGTTTTGTGATATTATGATGTTGCCTATTTTGTGAAATAATGCTAATTACAAGTATTCAGTGGGTATCCTTTCATGCTCTTACCAAAAGAAAAAGTTGACTAACATATATTGTTTGAAGTGATATCTACATACTCAATGTATCATGAATGTATGCACACACAAATGCCTACATACATATATGTATTGATGCACACATAAATGCCTACATACATACATGTATGGGCATATATACATACAATCTACACATGTGTAATTTCTTTTCTTTTTTTAATTTAATGGTCAGTCCCATCCTACATCTAGAAACCACTGAGCTATCTCACAAACTGCCTTCTCTTAGAGAAGAAACATGATACACGGTGATTTACTAGCTCACAAGAAATTGCTAGGTTAACCAATGAGATGAACCAGCCAATGAGATGAGTCAACTAGAGAAAAATTCCTAATGTATTTCTTGTATCCTTTTGTGTCCCAGAGAGCTGACAATATTGCTGGTTATATAGTATGCACTCAAGGGAATAGGTCTTCCGGGCGGATTTCTTACTTGTCCGAATATTTATTAAAAGTTTATTTTAATTGCAATGGGTCATGGGGAGAATAAATCCCAAATGAAATGTATACTTATAGGTACTCTGGATATAAGATATATTAATATTTTTATGAAACATTACTATGCAAACACATGCAGATTGAACTCCTGAGAAAAAAATATGGCCAGAGGACTGAGAACATATACAAATCCAGGCCACTTGTTGAAATAAAGCTTAAGGCTTCATTCTGTTCATCAGCATAAGCTCTTCAAAGCTCTCCTTTGTTTCTGTTGTAGACATTTTATTTGATCCTGATTTAACCATATAGTGGAAGTGTTCACATACCCACAAGCAAGCTGGGCTCTGAGTGATTTCAATTGTTATGGGAATCCCTAGAATGAAAGTTTAATATATGCAACACTGTGCTTGCTATTTGATATTTAAGTCATCAAAAGTTATTTCTTTTTTCTTTCCTTTCTTAAAAGGTTCTTGGTTTACATAAGCAGGAAGCCCCAGAATTTGGACATTTCCATGAAAGCAAAGGTCATATTTGGAAACTGTTGGGATTAATTGGAGGCATCCATGGGTTTTTCTTGATAGAAAAATGTTTTGTTCTTCTTGTATCACCAAATGACAAGGTATATTTTAAGTATATCATATGTTTTACTAATCTTTTGCTTTAGGATTTTATGATCTTTTATTTCAAAAGTATTTGTTCAAGACTAATAACATCTTCATGAAGTTGTCTATGTAGGGAATGGACCTCTGGTTTCAAGAATACGCAGACCATTCTAACTGGCATGTTCACCGTAAATGTAGTTATTAATTTCTTTAAACATCTGTTGCTGGGCAGTTAATGTACTTATTGCAAGCTTCTAATTAACCTTTATGGTTGGTTTAGAAACAGGACATTACTTCATGTCTGAGGAATGAAGAGGCCCAATGTCCTAGCTACTAATCAGTCTTTTGGATGTGCGTCCTAACCAAAAACAAATAAACAAGCAAACAAAAATTTGGAAAATTCACAGAATCACCTGTCATTTTCTATCTTGAGGTCATTTAAAATGACAAAATCAAGTAGTTCAGGAATGGGATTTTTGGCAAATCTCTTTTTTCAGCTCGAATAACTTATTTTAGTGCCTGTATTGGATAAATGTCTATATATATGATAAAATGGAAAAAGCAGTGTGGTTCATTCATAGATTATTTTTCCTTTGCTCGTGTACATTACTGTATAAGAAAAATGGATTGCCTGTTTGGGATGGTTAAAAAAGAAAATTCTTGCAAAGAACTCCAGGAGATTAAAATAAAACAATTTTCCCTTACAAAGTCCTGGGGGCTATACAGTTTTCTATGGTTTTCTCCTTATTCCTACTTCTTTACCTGTTCACGTAACAACTGGCAACATAGACATGTAATATAATGCCTGTGCCTAGAGCAAACGTTGGTAGCCTTTTAAAATATAAGCCCTTGTTTATCATTCCTAAATATGTTCAAAATTCTATTTTATGCATCAAAAAATAAGATGGCTTTATGGATGAATAGAGGAATTGATAGACAGGCAATAAAATAGGTTTAATAAAATAATGGTAGGGTCCAGGAGGTGGGTATCTGAGTATTCATATTATAATTCTTTCAGCTTTTCTATATGCTTGAAACTTTTCAATAATAAACAGATGTCAAGATTTCAAATAGATTTGCAAATTAACTTTTACAAAAATTTTCTGTTTTAATAAAGCTGGGTTTTCCTTTGGCCTGCAGCTCAAACTAGGATGCTACAGCAATTTGGAGATTAGGAATGCCAGCTTCCATCAGAGCATATATCCTCAAGATTTAGGAATTTAACCTCCACAAAAGGAATTCTAATATCAAGAAACATAAAAAACCAATAACAGGTTCTCATTCATACACAAAGGATTAGCATTTCTGGATTGGGAAAACTAAATTACAAAGCAAACATACCAATCTAGACATAATACAGTAGTTAGATATTTAATCAGGATGGAAATGAGGGAAAGAAATTCTGAACATCCAAAAATGTAGCACTTACTCAGATCGTCCATGGGCTTGTCAGGGACGTCAAAATGACTTTTAGGAACATAATTTCAAGGTTTATGATATTGCATAAAATAAAAAGAATGCAAATGTTTTAGAAACTACAAGTGGTTTAAATGATGAATACATTTCTGGAGATACTGTTTTAGTAGGGACAAGGTATAATACAGTTTTGATCATCATCATTTTGGTATCTCCATCAAAGAATTCAAAATTTAATTTTATAGAAATAATTTTTTAGTAAACAGGAAACACAATATAAAAACTACCACCATTCAAGCCTTTTTTACTGGACGTTTTTGAAGTCGCATTCTTAAGACATTCTGAATATGCATGTTTCAGAGCAGGCCTGTGCCTCTCTAAGATGAGACATTTTTGCAAATATTTATCACGTTGAGGTTCCCACTTCTCTTTCTGTGTTACCAACCACTTTGGCCAATCAACAAAATGTTAACTAGAACCATGGGATTGAAAAAGGCTGCACCGGTGTTCTTCGCGCTTTAGCACTAATTTTAAACCATCCTCATCCAGCAGGGCCTGTCACTGGTTAATGGACGCGTGGGACATTCCCACCATCTTGCACTCAACTCTGAATTAAGTGACCAGGCAGGCAGAGGCAAATCTGCTTCAACTATCCAGTTGGTAGGTCAATGATCTGAAACATTCTACTGATTTGATTACCTTCTTTCCTTTACTCTTCAATGAACAGATCAAAATCAGTAGTATGTGTAAATAGAATCCAAACTCCTGATTTTTCTATTTTTGACCATGGTAGCTACTGTTTGGGAAACTTCACCAAGCACCTGGAAGTTGTTTATCAAGCAAAAAGCACTCTCCACAGTTCAAATCATAACTACCTGCAGCACATTGAAACACATGGATCAGAATGACATAATATGCATGTCCTTAATCATTTTAAGTTTTCATAAACCAGTTGACCGTTAGGTTTTCCATTCTGAGTGATCCTCAGGCAGTGATCCTCAGGTGGATGCAAATACACGCTGAGCAAGAATTTGGTTAGTGCAGCTAGGATGAGGGTGTTCATTTCATAATGCAGGGAGAGGAGGTTCTACCCAATGAGCTATTTCACAGTGAGTGTCTTTGACTATATTGAACTTTCCACAACAAAATCTTCCATGTTAATTCTCAAAATGCAACTTCCAATCAGGTTTAAAACAATATCCCCATCCTAATTCTTAAAATAACAAGTATAGAGACAGGACAGATATGAAAGTTATATATAATTGTTAGAAAACTTGCTTCCTGTAACCATGGCCTTGGAGTAGGGCGTTTAGAGTCCAAGGGTAGATTCCTAACTGAGCAGAGAGATGAGTAGGCTATTTCTGAGATATTAGCACAGCAAGATAGAACTTTGGCCATAGATTGAAGATCTAGAGTCCACCCAGAGATTTGAACAAAAAATTTCCTTTAAAATTTTAGGTCTTATTTTATTTATATTTATTGGTCTTATTTTATTTATATTTATTGCTTAGATATTTTAAATGTGGTCTGAAAGAAGGTAACTTCAGTCCGGGATTAGTTTTAAAATCACTTTAATGCTGAATTTATTTCTTCTGTTTGAATGAAGGATCCGGAGCCCCAAGCTGCTTATAAGTAAATCTCTGAAGCTGACTTAGTTTGAAGTATTTGAACACTCTATCTCACTAATATAGTCACCATTCCTTTTGTTATTTAAGCTTCCAGGTCAACCTAAAGCAAAACAGAAAATCATATGAACTTTTAGAATTGTTCGATGGGTTTTATTTCCTGTTTTTCAGAAAAGTGTAGGTTGAAGAAGAACTTACAATTCTCAACCAGGGGTCTTGGATGTTTGGCTCTAAATTCCTTTACATCGTAGTAGGACGATATATAACTGTTTTGAAAAACAAAGCAAAACATTCCAGAATAAATATTTGAATTCTTGGCTCTTAATAAATCTTTAGAGTGTTTTGATTATAACTAGGCTTTTGATATAAAGGATGAAATCGTTTTTTGTTTTTGTGTCTACCCAATTTCAGGTAAGGGGCCTGTGCACTTCCTCCGAACATGTATCCTACAGGTCCTACCTTGCTTCTCAGTGATCCTTCTTCAAAAACAGCCTATCATTACATCTTTTGAATAGTTGCTGTTATTCTACTATGTGAATTTTAGTAATATGTGAGGTTTATTTTCTCTCTTTTACATAAAGATGGTGCTTATGTCTCACATTAAATTTGTGTCAAAGTTTCCACAACTTTAGGTTGATAGAATTACATGAATATGCTTTTAAAAGGATGTGTTTAATAGGCAGATAAAGTTTTTTTTTTCCATATAATACAATCAGGATCTCAGGCATAGATAAGAAAAGTATCTTTTCAGAAATTGAACTATGATTCAGTCTCTGAAATAAAATCATGTCATCTTAACGCATAAAGCCAATTTCAAAGTCTCACTTCTCTGTCACATGAAAGGACCAAAAGAAAATTTTAATAGCTGTCTTTTGTAAGACTGTGGATCTTTTTTAATTGGCAAGATTGTTTGACTGGCAAAGCAGTTAAAACAGAATATTATGCAGCAATGAATGAAATGAGGGGTTGGGTTTGGAAGGGTTTCTTCTATGTCCGGAATACACCATCTGCTTACAGATGAGATGAATCCTAGATCCACAATGCACCGTACGGCAGAAGTGCCAAATTAGATCAAGAATCATTTTTTTTTCTACAGCTTTTGAATTTCGTAAAGGCTTACATAATTTAACAATTTAAATTACAGACATTCTTGATAGCCTCCAGCTCTTCATAGAAGATTCTGAGCTACCTAAGAGTGCTATTTTCATCTAAATGTGGACAGTACAAAAAGCATTCCTCCTGCCCACAGATGTTCAACTCTATACTGTGTGTCATCTATGAAACTTAGAGGTTCTAATATACACCTGGAGTATTAAAATGTCTTCTAAAAATCAACATAACTCTTCAGATGTTTCATTTTTTCAATAAGATGATGACCTTTACTTATCTTTCATCAGCTGTTTTTTAATTTAAAACAGAGAGGCCCAGAAGATTCACAGGCAGCTGAAATTCCCATAGACAGTGTAACAGCCTCCAGCAGAAAATGTGAGTACAAATTTTACAAAAGTTAAACTTTACCTGTAGAAGGTGCCATAGAAAACGTTTATGTCTGTTGTAAAATAAACGTGTCAACACCACGTAGATTTCATATTGGGTATATCTTTCATTAACAACTTTGCAGTAAGATTTTTAATAAAGACCAATTTCTATCCATCCCTCAAATGTACTACACATTCACACCAACTTTACCCCATTCTTTAAAAATTAATGTTTTCCCCAATTGTTTAAAATTGGTCCCCTGAAAACTTCAGTTGTGTGAATACATACGTGTTTATCAGACTCCTTTTCAATCATTCGTGTGTGATGATGGAGACTTTTACTTCACTAGGGAGTGTGGGCGCATCATTGGTTTTTCATCTTCTATCACAGTCTACTAGAAATTCAACACTGGAAATGTCTCATTGATGATATTGTCATTGAGGCAGTAGGAATAAATATTATCTGAATTATACAAATGGAAAAACCAATAGAGGGATTAAGTCATGATCAGCATTATATAGCTAGTAAGCTTTAGCATTGGGGAACTGAAGAAATGCTAACGAACCAACAGTTTCTTTGTGTTCATTCATTCATTCATACATCGATGCATTTGCTCATATTCTTTCATTTTATCCAAGAAATGTTTGAAGATGTGCCATGTTTCAGGTATTGTGTATGGACTGGGGAATGGAATAAGCATGGTTTTTATTCCTAGTTTGCAATGTCATGGGAATAGAAATACCGTTAAGAACAAACACTATTGTAATGACTACTATTCTAAATGTTTTAGATAAAATAAGTCATGTAATTTATTTGATTCAGAATATGTAATTATATATTCTATTTCTGCTTTAAGAACACCGTTAATATTTTTCCTTCTACATTTTTAGTTTCAAGAGTAATTTTAGAATGTATGCCACATAGTAGGTCTGCAATAGACATTTTTTTTTCACTTTCCCTTTGGAAGAAAGGAAGAGGGAAAGAAGGCAAGTCTGATTAGGAGCAGAGAGCCAAGGAGTGGATGCTAGATCAGGGAGAATGATGGTGTTATTCAAACAGGCCTCCTGTCTTCCTACTTCCTGTCAAGCTTGGCATACACAATGAATAGTGAACAAATTCAAATCAGATTACTCAACTGCCCTTTTGCCAGGGACATATTGAATTAGCTTCAAATATTTGATTACTTATTTCATGTTACCTCATCGGTAGAACTTGTGTTTCAAAAGACAGGATACAAAAATCCTATCCACAGTCTGATTTAAATAAACAAAAAGCAAAATGATTCCACTTCCGGCCTATATTTCACTATGGAAAACCTCTGATAGTTCAGAAATGTGGAACTCAATATGGTTTCCAGGTACATGAATAAAGGCAAAATATTACAGATAATTCTGTTACGAATATATTAAATTACCAGCGAATGCTTGTCTTATGTTTCACTGAATAAGGCTTGAATTATTTTAAGATATGCGTAATGTGTTCTTTGTGGCTTACATGCAAATGTGTATATTTGCCTCGTGGCTTGCTGCATATCCATGATCTGACATTTAGAAACCCACAATTGGAGATAACAAAATAATAGGCAGCAAAAATAGGCCACACTGTTTCCTAGCAGAATATGTATTAGCCAAAACTCTTCCATTGAAATATATGCTATTAATATCAACATTACACGTAGGCATGTGGAAATCACAATTTTATTCGCATGCTGCAATGTTGTCAAATGTATCATTTTGAATTTTTTTTTAAATTTTCTTTTCACAAAGAAGAGTTTTATTTCTGAAAATTGGCATTAACAGCTAAGTGACCTGGTAGCATTACTAGACTCTGAGAGTTTCCAGGCAATGTCAGTAAAAATTCCCTGAATTCAATAATTCTGCATTGGTTCTGTTTTCATGACTGTTGTTTGAAATCTGCCCATTTTTAACAAAAGATAAAATAAATTAGTAAACCACAAGAAGGATATAAGTCAGTCTTACAGTGATATTTCTAAATACCAATGATTTTTGAAGTAAAATGCACAGGACACCTTTGCAACACAGTCAAGGTAGCTATTTCCTAGCTATCACCCTAGATGATAATCTGGGCTATATCTGCTGTTTACTGAAGTTTCTTATTTTATGGTGTGGGATATAAAATGAATCACATATTCTCCAAATAAAATAGCAAACAAAATTATAACACCATCCGCTTTGCAGTCTTAGATCATATAACAGTTAGAAACCTGGAGGTAACATTTTCCTATTTTTATTCAGCATAAGTATTAAAATAATGTATTCAGTTCTAAGAGTAAGAGCAGCTACTACTTACACCTGTCACACAGTATATATTCAACTGGGTAATTAATGAGGTTTTAGACCATGACAATTGATTAATGACTATCCTGATCACAAGGTACACCTGGGCAGATTACTGCCAGAATAAGTGCTATCCACAACACACTTTTTGTGTTTGTGAGTCAGTCAACCCTATAATTGGGTTATACTAACATATAATTTAGGGTTATCAAAACAGTAATTTGTCCATTAAAAACCTGAACCCAATTATGGTCAAAATTATTTCATTGACTCTCTTCTGATCAGATAACATGTATTATGTAATAAAATCTCATGGAAATGAAAGTTTCTCATGATTTTGTTCAATATCTAACTGGTCTAGTAAGGAAAGGTATGTTGCAGAAAGACAAAAACATTGAGTAATTGTTCCAAAGCTAACTTTGGGGCCAGAATAATTGATCCTGATTCCATTGTGATCGCCACTGCGGAATGAATGAGGCACTTCCGGAAAGTCATTAACACTAATCACAAAAGAGATAACAATCACGCAATGGCCACAGGAAGATTAACCCAGGAAAGTACACTGCTGCAGATTCAACCAGGAACAATCTTACTCAGGGGAACAGTTTTGGAAAATAGATTCTGTTTTAATGACATTCCACGGGGAGGTTTGTCTTGGCCCATTCAGGCTGCTACAAATGACCGTAGACTAGATGGCTCTTTCTCATGGCTCTTGAACCTGGAAGTCCAAGGTCAAGGTGCAAGGCAAGGGACTGCTTTCTAGTTCAAAGATGGCGCCTTCCTGCTGTGTCCTCACATGGCCGAGGGGGAGAGGGAGCTCTCTGGCATCTCTTTTATAAAGGCACTAATCCCATCCCAAAGGGCCCACCTCCTTGAACAATGACACGAGGGGAATAAGTTTCAACATACAACTTCTGGAAGGGACATAAACATTCAGTCTATAGCAAAATTCCCAAATTATTTTAAAATGCATTACAAAAAACACAGATGGAAAGGTCATCAGTAAAATTTTGGGAGGTTATAATATTGTTTTTATTGTCTTCTTTCAACATAGCTGGACAAGATGATAAGTTATGTGTGGATGTTCACTACTTTATCTCATTAGTTAGACCAGTTAGAACAGCAATGCTCACACATTTAAGCATATTGGTTACCGTATCTATATCTCTAGTACTCACTTTGAAAGCTGAAACAAAGTGGAGTTATGTGATCAGATGCAATATAAGAACGTCAAAGGTGAATGGGAAAGTTGGTTGGATTGGAAGGATTCTGTAACATGTATAGTGATTTATTAATGCTTCTTGCACCTTCGTTTGGTTCTTTAGGCAAAGCCATTAGCTTGCTGGCAATAATGATTCTGGTTGGGGACAGTCTGCATAATTTTGCAGATGGCCTAGTGATAGGAGCAGCCTTCTCGTCTTCATCTGAGTCAGGAGTGACCACCACAGTTGCTATCTTGTGTCATGAAATTCCACACGAAATGGGTGAGTGCAGCAGTGGAATCACTCTTCCCTGCTTGTTGAAAAAGTCATATGTATTTCTAGCTATGCTTTAGTGTGGTTCTTTTTTCTGACCTACAATTAAAAGATGAATGCTTTCTGTTTATAATTTATTTAAACTAGAAGAGGAAGAACACTAGAAAAAAAATTCTTGTGTCTTGATAAAATTGAATTAGTCTCTTTTATCATCTTTCCCAGGGCCAGAAATGACTCTTTTTGCATTCTGGAGAGAGTCATTCAGAGAAATCTCATTTGAAAGAACTTTGGCAAGGACTTGAAAACCTGCATATTAAATATAGGAAAATATTTAGAGGGGAACTTTACCCATTATGTCAGCAAACGGGCCAGTGAGATAAAATAACATTTAAATTAAAACCAAACCATGGTTTCATCAACCTGATTTAGACAAAATGTTGAAAGCCAAGCATAACATTGAAATGACAGGTATGTGGCGCAGATGCACATAGGACTCTTTTTCTGGATAATCTTAATAGCCCTGTAATTCCAATCATGGCTCCCAGAAACCAAGATGGGGTAAAATGGACATTTTCTGAAACAGACTCAAAATTACGGAGGCTAGTCTGGCACACAAGTGCCCCAGGGAAGAGGACTCAGCAGTCTCTCTGCTTCCACTTCCAGGCCCACACAGGCCCTTGGGCACTCTTGCCTTCTTGTGCTTCATGTTCCTTGCTAAAAGTCCTGCCACTGACTCATTTTGACCCATCCTTCTTGGAACAGTTTATCCAAAATCCTTCCTGAATGCATTAAAATGCATGGTCTGGAAGCCACCCCGAATCTATGGTCCTGACTTTAGCTACTATGACATTGGTATAGACTCTGATCCTCAACCCCAGACCACACAGTGACAGTCTTCAGCAGGCCAGCAAAGATGTTTCCAGATCTGTTCATAGAACCAATTATGTAATGGAACTAGGAAACTGAGTCCCCCTGGCTGTCTCTTTATTGAATTTCAGTCTCCGTCCCTGAAACTAAGAAATGGCTGTTCTCAGATTTACTAATAGGTCAATGTTCTTTCGAAGGGAAGGTGCAGAGAATAAGCTCATTTTCCTATAATCATCAAGTCAGTAAAACCATTTTCTAAAGGAAAAATTTGTTTTCATAACCAACTTTTAGAATTATTTAAAAATCTATTAAGTAGTTTTCTTTTCCCCATAGCAGTTCATGCACGAATGAATGATAAAAGCTCATGTACTGTTGTGATTTCACCTAGCAAGTTTCCAAGCCCAGAGATTTAGAAACCCTGGGACAGCAAATGACTTTATTTTATATTTATCTAAGTTAAAAAAAAGTCACAGGATATCAGAAACTAAAGAGTATGTCACAGACCTCTTTATATAAGCTACCTTTAGGAGCAATGAAAGGAATAGAGCTCTGGAAATGCAACTTACTAATAGTATCATGAATTGGCTATGAATCTTAGAGAAAAATAGGAAAGCATTTTATTAACTGATCATTCAACATTACTTAAAAAATTGGCTCCAATTGCTGACATTTGAAACAGCCTAATAGCACGTTACTTTTTCCAAAGCCATCATCAGTTAAATGATGATTATATTTTCTCTTTCCCTTAAACTTCAGGAGACTTTGCAGTGCTCTTAAGCTCTGGACTTTCTATCAAGACTGCCATTCTGATGAATTTCATAAGTGCTCTAACTGCCTTCATAGGACTATACGTCGGTCTTTCAGTGTCAGCTGATCCATGTGTTCAAGACTGGATCTTCACGGTCACTGCTGGGATGTTCTTGTATCTATCCTTGGTGGAAATGGTAAGCTTCGTGGTCATCGGCTCATCCTGTTCCACCTTTGAATCTGTGTATGATGCCTATACTTCCAGCTAAAAAATGAAAAGTTCTGTTAAAAAGCCCGCTATCTTATTTATACAATGCAAAATAACTCCACTGAATTTGTCACGGAATTAAATAGCTGTTTGTCTTAACTGACAACTGAATTTTTAAATATAATGATTTTATTCTTTAACTTTTAATTGCCAAAGGGCTATCATGGTGGTGAAATGAGAAAGAAAGATTACTATGGTATTTGGTCTATAAAACTGCAACGTGTTTCCTGAAGGGCTCCTTGCTGACACTAATGATAACTCAGTCATTACTTTTCACTTTCTATAATCTTATGGGAGAATTGAACCTGGGAAATTTCATGTTTTTTTGACTCTTAAATTCTGGTCTCTGGAAGATAGAACGGTCTTTTTGAAAGTTATTTGTAATGCTCAGAAAATTTCCTAATTTTGATAAGCTAAAAGTGGAGCAAATTTTACCCGCTTTCTGAACCCATTCCCCACCCCGAGACCAATATTACAGAATCCTACCATCTGTCCAATTTTAGCAATCTCGATTTCTAGCCTTTGATGACTTCAAAAACACACTGTCAGTCACCATTTAATGAGCTACCCTTTGTTGAAAATCTCTACATATCAGTCCTCAAATTCACTCCTAAGCCTTCTGATTTTTAGCATTTTATTTCTAATTTCTTTTCTCTTTATGGGTCAGTTGGGGGCAGTTGCTGTATTCTTTTGAAATTTTATTCTGTTTTTTACACAGACTGAATCTCTCCTCGAGTATGATGGATGTCTATGTATGTAGTCCATTCTTTGTCTTTGTTATGGTGTCTACTCTCACAGAATTAATCTGGGAAGATTATCAAAACCCATTTGTCATGTAGAACCCTGAGCTAAATATGTCATTTCTCCCTCAATGTTCCATTTTGTAAGGGTAAGCAATTGCTTATAAGAAAGCAAAGTGACTGATATCCTATGAGATTCCAACTAGCATGAATCTTGACCTTATTGCAAATTACTATTGGCCAAGAAAAAAACTAGCATCCTGGCAAAAAGACAGGAAAGAAAATACACTGAGTTTCCTGGGGCTGCTTCCTACAATCCAGGTCTCCTACTCTCACGGCCTTCTGAGTAACTTCTAAATAAATACACTGCTTTCACATAGCAGTGAGTTTGACTGTTGCTGTATTCTTGGGGATGTGCCAAAGAAAATAGGCTGTCATTTAAAGGGAAGAAAACAAGATTTCGAGACTCTGTGAAACAGCAAAGAAAATAAATGCAACAACTAAAGGGTAAAGGAGAATTCTTTCATATACTGGTTATTTGCTAAATCCTGGATATTTACCAGGCACCTTCTGGGCAGGGTTAATGTGAAAAGACTAAGTAGATGTTTTTTTGCTTGTTTGTTTCAAAGAAGTTGGGCATCTTATTTCAAACTCCTAAAAGGAAACAAAACCAGAGGCCAAAATGGGACCATTAGCAATGATGTCAACAGAGAAGAAAGTCTTCCCTGGGGAAAACTGCCAGTCTTAATTCTTCAAAGAGGGACTGCCTTATCCAAGCACACTGACTCCCAGTTGCATTGAATTATTTCTAAAGAAAGTTAAGAATGAATGCAGCTCTGGGTGGCCAGAGGAAATTAATGCTCTGTTATGAAGATCAGTGTCCTAAACTGGGTTTTCCCCAAAGCAAAGGCACGAAGACAAAAGCAAGTGTGAAAGCATTTCATTTGGGAGGTGATCCCAGGGAGCAGAAGTGAAGGGCAGACAAAGTGAAACAGAGAAGGAAGAAAAGTCAATACAGCAATGTGTTTTTTATTAAGTTGACCAGCACAGTGGGGACTCTATCACACAGGACTTTCGGAGGGGGCTTAAGAAATGTGCCTTGGATAGTTTAGCTGGGAATGAAAGAGGCTTTATCAATGGGCTCCTGCTGTGCCTATTGTTCAATGCTAGCCCCTCAAGCATTAACCCCCTCCCACCCCTGCTCATTTGTATGTTATACATGCTTGAGTGCCAACTGCATTCCCATGGGAGGCCCATGCCATCACATCAGAGAAGCCCAGGGCAGGAGAAAGAGGAATGCAGTGTTGGCTGCAAGTGAAATTATGCAAAACTAGTCAACTCTTCCTTGGAACTGGTCTCTGCAGCAGTGGCTAGGGACAGAGATGGGGCTGAAAGAATCTGAAGTGGCACACACTTGATAGCCATTAACAGCTCACCCTCAGTGTGTTCACACCCTCCTTCCCTTTGAAGTCCCATCTGTCCCAAAGTCCCTTCATGGTGGTAGCCAACGAAAAATGCCACAAAGATTTAATACAAAATAGTTAGTGGAACAAGCTCCAAACCCTGTTGGTCTTGAGGCCATAGTTGACATTCATCATCTTCATCTCTGTCCTCTTGCACCCAATCTTGATTCTCCTTCACTCCAGGTGGCACTTTGGCTGATCTAGATTGTTCTCTGGTAGGGGCAACACAGGTCTTCACTGAGGGTCTGAGTCAGTCGCTTTGTCTTTGTCAGGCCATTTCCTCTAGTTGCCTGTTGACCATTGTTACCAGGCATAGAAGCACCAAGAGATGTTCCAAGGAATCCCTCAGTTTCTAGATACATTCCTTCTTTCCTGATTGTGCAGCACTAACCCTAACTCTTCGTCGTAGTCAGTGACAACTACTCCCACCAGCATGGTAACTTTTTCCTCTGTTGTTTGGCCCCCTGGTAAAAGGAAACCCAAATGACCAGGTGATAATGAAAGCTTCAAGTTCACTGAAAGCTTTATGGTATTCCCTGGTGCATTCTCCCTAAGAACAAGGATCTGTTATCTGATAGTGCCTGAGTTTACAGGAACAGGAAGCACAAGTTCCACAAATGGAAAAACCAACAATGGCTATATATCAGTTCTTTATGATTTTTTAATTGTCCTAATCTCTTATTTTTTCCTGTCTTACTTTGTATTTAATTTTCTCTTTACTTCCTTTATGAGGTATAATCTTATATCATTGATATTAAATCTTTTTTTTCTAATATTAGCACTTAAAGCTGTAAGTTTCCATTGATACACTGCTTTAGCTGAATCCAGTATATTTTAATATGTTGTGTTTTCAGTACTGATCAGTTTGAAATGCTTTTGAATTTCCCATATAAATTTTTTCTTTTTTGATCCGTGGGTTATATGGAAGTATGTTGCCTAATCACTATTTGTAAGCTTTCTAAATATCTCTTAGTTGTCAACTTTAATTCCTTCTTAGTGAGAGAATATATTCTATATTATTTCAGTCCTTTAACATGTTTTGAAACTTTATGACCCGGCATTAAAAAATACAGATATAATCTATCTTGGTAAATGGTTCCATGTGCATTTGAAAAGTACATCAATATAGACAAGTTATTGGGTATGGGGTTCTGTGAATGTCAAGTTAAGCTGGTTGATAGTGTTCATGTTTTCAGATTCCATACTAATTACTATCTCTGCTTGTTACAATATTGACCAATATTTATGGGTTTCCCTATTTACTTCTGCCTACTTTGCTTCATGTGTTTGAAGCTTTTATTAGATGCATGCATATTTGGAGTTATCTTAGTTCAGGCTGCTATAACAAAAATACCATTGACTGGGTGACTTAAACAACAGAAATTTGTTTCTCACTCTCTGGAGACTGGGAAGTCCAAGATCAAGGTGCTTGGATGATTTGGTTTCTGGTGAGAACTCTCTTCCTGGTTTGCAGACAGATGCCTTCTTGCTCTGTCCTTACATGGCAAATGATAGAGCGTGAGAGTAGGGGTATATGAGAGACTTTTCTTGTAAGGACACCTATTCCCATCATGGGGGCCCCATCCTCATGACCTCATCTAAACCTAATTACCTCCCAAAGGCCCCATTTCCAAATACCTTTGCATTGGAAATTAGGATTTCAACACATAAATTTGGGGGTAGGGGGATACAAACATTCAGTTTATAGCCGGGTTGTTATGATTTCTTGCTAAATTGATACTTTTACTGCCCTAAATAGTCCCTCCTTATTTTTGGTAAAACTACTTATCTTGAATTCTCCTTTGATGTTAATATAGTCTGATTTGCTTTCCTTCTTACTGCTTGCACCAAATGTCTTCCTTCCTTTTACTTTCTAACTATTTTTTGGAAAGCAAAGAGGTGGGACCTAAATAGACTATCTGAAGTCACACATACCAGGAGAATTGTCAGCAGTCCCTGTGATTAGGTTAGTATCCATTTGTCCACTTTTTCTAAATCTTATAACCAATTCTACTGGTTTGCTGTCTTTTTCATAGTCTCATGTTTACTACAAAGATTTCCTGAGATTTGTTCTCTATTAGGTATAGTGGCCTTCCAAAAAGGTATATATCTTAATCAGGGGAAGCTGTAAATATGTTACATGTCAAAAGGGACTTTGTAGATGTCAACGTGTAGGACCTTGAGATGGGGGAGATTGTCCTAGATTATCTGGGTGGATACAGTGTATTCAGAGCATCCTTAAAAGTGGAGACCCTTTTCCCAGTCGTGGTCAGAGAAAGAGATGTGAGAATGGTGAGAGAGATTCTGCACTGCTGACCTTGAAGATGGAGGAAGTGGCCAGGAGCCAAGGAGTGCAGGCGCCCTCTAGAGGTTGGAACAGGCAGGGCAACAGATGCCTCCCAGAGCCTCCAGGAAGAACACAACTTTACCCATATATGGATACCAGCCCGGTGGGACTCATGTCAGACTGATGACAGAATTATAATAAATTTGCAGTCATTTGTTAACAGATAATACATCCCTGTGCTACTAACCTTGATATTGGTGTGATTAAGAATGGAGCCAACATAACATTCTGTCTGAGAACGTAAAGCTCCTTCTAAGAAAATTCTCAGAACTGGAAGCTTAGAGAATTTCTCATATCCAGCTTCCCTAAAGTATATACAAAATTGCTCAAATAGAAGGAAAAGTATGTTTTTTTCCCCAGCAGTTTGGGTAAGAGAGACTTTATTTTTAAATAATTTATTATTTAAGGCATAAATTAATTTTAAAAGAAATCAAATGGGTTAGGCCAAGGAAAGGTTTATTTTGGATTTGAAGCAAAGTTTCAAACCTTTAGGCATTTTTCCTAAGATTTTAGATCCTGCGGAAACTGTTTCCATGGCAACAGGACTGTAGAAACCCCAAGGGGCCATCACCATAGATGTAACTGGAGAAGGCCCCAGAATGGGGGGAACTGGACAACTGCCCAAGATCTAATACATAAATAGAACCCAAGTTGCTGGCCGAGGTGCTGTAATTCGGGGAGTCAGGTGGTGGAGAAGGGAGTGTGTTGCCCGTTCATGCCAAAACAAAGTAAAACAAAATTCAGGTGTCCCCTTCATGCACATCCAAGGCAAATTAATTGTGAGTGTACCCTATTTTCAACCCTCTTCTTCCACCAATCTCCTTTACCGCATACCTTTCCAGATCTCTTCTTCCTCCCCACACTTTTTTGGTTGCGCCTTTAAAACTTCTCTTCCTCTTCAAGACTGTTGCTGATGTTCCTTGAACCTTATTTCACTTATCTAATCATAGGAGAGGAGATAGCTAGAATGAAGAGCAGTCACTTAGAGCAATTTTTGGAGCTACCCTCTTCTGGGAAGTGTCTCCCAGAAGTAATATCACAGCCAGAACTTTCCATGGAGCATTTTCCAAGTTCAGATAATTTTCTTGTGTGAGAGGGCAGGGTAAAAAGGGTATTTTGAATATAAGATACGCTGCCTTTAAAACATATCAAAAAATGCAAAAAATAAGATCTGCATATGAAATCTAGTCAATTAATAGGATTATCAATAGTCCAAAATGAAGAGTGTCCAATGCAGTTCAATGATCTATAATCACCAAGTTGGGGTCTGGTAAATGAACCCTTTCTCCACCCAAAAAACTAGTGAGTCATCCTTTCTTTGAAGTTGGGTAATACCTAGGTGTGATGCTTTTCAACATTATCCATGCACAGGAAGAAGATATTAATATTTTGTTTGAAAAAGATATATGAAGTAACCTTGATATATGTATTTGTTTGCAATCAATATTATACTTAAAATCAGTGAATGCCACTGGCATTGCATTAAATATTCTTTTTTGCAAAGAAAGAAATGGCAGGCATTTAAAACCCATTTCAGAAAAAAAAAAAAAAACCCATTTCAGGCAGCAAAATTAATATAATTGAACATTCACAATTATTTCTTCATAAAAGCAAGAAGTATGAATCATTCTTACCAACAGTTTTGAAAGACTTCTGTTCTCTTTTTGTAAAAATCAGTCAGACCTGACACTTAGCAATTTTATACTGAGAAAATGATGAATAGATCCAACTTTAATTGAGGCCGAACTCTCTTGGTAACTTTTAAAAAATTGACCACTAGAAAGTTTGTATTCTTTTGTTCCTCATTTCTCTTTTCTTCAAGTTCTTCTTTCAAACCATGCATACACACATCTCTTCCAAAGTAACCATTTCTTTAAAAAAAAAAAAAATAGTTGATTCTTCAACAACATGGGTTTGAACTGCATGGGTTCAAATTTTTTTTTGCCTCTGTCACCCCTGGGACAACAAGACCAACCCCTGCTCTTCCTCCTCCTCCTCATCAGCCTATTTTAGGTGAAGACGATGAGAATGAAGACCTTTATGATAATCCACTTCTACTTAATGAATAGTAAATATATTTTCTCTTCCTTAATAATCTCTCTCTAGCTTACTTTATTGTAAGAATATTGATATGTAACACATATGCAAAATATGTGTTAATTAACTGTGTTATTGGTAAGGTTTCTGGTCAATAGTGGGCTATTAGTTACATTTTGGGGGAGTTAAAAATTATATGCAGATTTTCAACTGCACGGAGGTCAGTGCCTTGACCCTCCCATGTTGTTCAAGAGTCAACTCTGAAAAACCTACTTTATCCCCTAAGACTGGGTTAGGCTCTCATCTGCTCTCAAAGCACCCAACCTTCACCTTTCAAAGCCCTTAACATTGTGTTATAATTGCTCATTTTCTTATTGGTATCCCCTGCAAGACCGAATTCCTTAGGACCAGGAACTATGTTTTTTTTCCTTTTATTTATTTGAATTTTTATTGAGCACCTATTATCTGATGGGCAGTATTTTAGGCATTGGGAATACAATGGTGAAAGACAGACAAGATCTCTGTTCTTGTGGTGTTTATGTTCTAGATAGTAAGTAAACAAATTAATAAGATTATTTTAGGCAGTGGTAAGTGCTATGAAGAGAATGAAACATAGAGTATGAATAGGAAGAGGAAGGGCTAATTTAGATTAGGCTGTGGGGAAAGGTCACAGAAGAGGTAAGGTTTGAGCTAAGACCTAAAGGATGATAAAGATCTAGCCATTTGAAGATCTGGGGCCAGAGTGTTTTCAGTGCAAGGGAAAGGGCAACCTCAAAGGGGTGAAACAAACTTTGAGTGTTGTAGGAAAAGGAAGATTGGTATAATGGAGGAAATAGAGTGTATGAGGAGAAGAGAGCTAGTTCAGGAGGGCAAAGAGTAGACAAGGACCAGATGTTGTAGGACTTGAAGGCCTTGCTAAGAGGTTTGGATTTTGTTCTAAATGAGAAAGCAGGAGGAGTGATGTATGACGTAGTGTAGAGTGGGTATGGAGGCAGAAGTGGAAGCAAGATACCAGTTAGGAAGCTATTGCTTTAGTCTAGCTGAGGGCTTATGGTGGCTTTAATCAAAGTGATAGTCTAGATTTGTGTTGTCTGATATAGTAGCACTGGTCACATGTGGCTATTTAACTTTAATTAAAATTCAAAATTTAGTTGTCTGGTCACACTAGCCATATTTCAAGCACTTAATAGTCTATGTTGGCCAGGCGCGGTGGCTCATGCCTGTAATCCTAGCATTCTGGGAGGCCGAGGTGGGAGGATCGTTTGAGCTCAGGAGTTCAAGACCAGCCTGAGCAAGAGCAAGAACCGTCTCTACTAAAAATAGAAAGAAATTAGGTGGACAACTAAAAATATATAGAAAAAAATTAGCTGGGCATGGGGGCACATGCCTGTAGTCCCAACTACTCAGGAGGCTGAGGCAGAAGGATGGCGCTTGAGCCCATGGTTTCATGCCTTACGTTTAAGTCTTTTATCTATCTTGAATTAATTTTTGTATATGGTTAGAGATAGGGGTCTTGTTTCATTCTTCTGCATGTGGCTATCCAATTTTCCCAGCACCACTTATTGAATAGGGTTTCCTTTCCCCAGTGTATGTTGTTGTCTGCTTTGTTGAAGATCAGCTGGTTGTTGGTAGATGGTTTTATATCTGAGTTCTCTATTCTGTTCCATTGGTCTATGTCTCTACCTTTATGCCAGTACCATGCTGTTTTGGTTGCTATAGCCTTGTACTATAATTTGAAGTCTGATAATATGATGCCTCCAAATTTGTACTTTTTGCTTAAGATTACTTTTGCTATTTGGGCTCTCTTTTGGTTCCAAATGAAGTGTAGAATTATTTTTTTTAGATCTGTAAAATATGACTTTTTATTTTAGTGAGGGTTACATCGAATCTATAAATCACTTGGGGCAGTATGGACATTTTAACAGTATTGATTTTAACTGTCCATGAGCGTGAGGTTTTTCCATTTGTGTCATTTGTGATTTCTTTCATCAGTGTTTCATAGTTTTCCTTGTAGAGATATTTCTCCTCTTTGGTTAAGTATATTGTGAAGAATTTTATTTTCTTTGTAGCTGTTGTGAATAGTATTAAGTCTTTAATTTGACTCTCACCTTGACTGGTCTTGGTGTATAGGAATGCCATGGATTTGTGTACATTGATTTTGTAACCTGAAACATGCCTGAATTTATTTATCAATTCCAAGAGTTTCTTGGGGAACTCTATAGGATTTCCTAGATATAAGATTATATCATCAGCAAAAAGCAATAGTTCGATCTCCTTTTTCTTGATTTGGATACCGTTTATTTCTTTATCTTGTATGATTGTTCTGGCTAGGACTTCCATCACTATTTTGAGTAGAAGTGGTGATGGTGAGCACACTTGTCTTGTTCCAGTTCTTAGTGGGAATGCTTACAAGTTTTCTCCATTCAGTATGATGTTGGCTGTGGGTTTGTCATATATGGCTTTTATAATTTTGAGATATGTTCCTTCTATGCCTAGTTTCTTGAGGGTTTTTCCATAAATGGGTGCTGAATTTTGTCAAA